>JZLH01S0145390.1:23015-40379 GCA_001188425.1 Eucidaris tribuloides | reverse complement strand
AATTCTTTCACTGCATCAACATCGCTACCTACTTGCGCGAGACAGCGCTGGCTATTCTGTAAGCAAAAATACCTTACCCAAGTACCGCGTATCCAACACTGCCAAGTGCGGGAAAAGCACGGATACATGGATATTTGGATAAACGGATAAATTATTGGTAACGCAAGAATTGGGAGACTGTGTACGACTAAACTTCCAATAGGCCTAGAAAATCAATTTTCGATGCACGACAGCGACAGCAATTTTCGGAAAAAGTAATGTCAGCAAAGGAAAGAATGTGTAAAAATTGACGGTATTTTGACATTTCTGTTTTTCAAAACCGACATTTCAACTCTTCTTTTTGCGTCGGCAAAAGCATATTTTCCTCAGCGATGCCGCGGCGCAGGGATGGTACAGATGGCCGAATTTACGTGTCGCCATTTGGAAATCCACTGTTCTTGATCGTTATTTTCCATTTAAAAAATGATATATTTGGGTTCTGATCATGCTAAAAATGTTTTCTTTACTTTGAATATTGATATCTAAATTATTTTTTTTAAATTTTGTAAACAATCAAGTTCTGCATTTGAGTTTCAGCTAAGGCATTTAGACTATCGTCACCCGACGATTAATCGATTCATTTTTAAAGTCGCATTCGAATACCAATACGGCAAAAAGGTAATCGATTAATTCGATTAATCAATTTTTGTCCCAGGCCTACTGAAAGACTTTAATAAGAAATCAGTAATTATACCAATGTGGTGTCTGGACCAAGTAAATTAATTTGTTCCTGGAAACATAAAAAAAAAAAAAAAAATAACAAAATTCAGCTTGTAAAAGGTTAAATAGTAATTACACTATTACATTGGGAACATATGCAGTGGTCTCTGCATAATTGGGTAAGCCTTTGCAAGACATCTTTTTACCCATTTAACAGGAGTACCCTATTAAGTGGGGTAAATTTCAACAAAAATGATAAGGAATATTTTGCAAATTTGTACCCATTTAACAGGAGTATCCCATTAGATGCTCCCCCATTATGCAGAGATGGTTGTACCAACACAGTACTGCAACTTCATCAAAACTATGTCTGCAGTTATTTTAAGACAAACATATATTACATAGGAATAACCCCCAACTCACTCTCTTTCCTGTTTTTCCCTGTTCATTGTCAGTTTCAGCTCTCTTAGTCTCTCCTCCATTCTACGGCTGTCTATCTCTAGCTGCCTGGTAACTGTCTTGGAGGCGGTGCTAAATCCCCTAAAAAAATACATCAAAGAAACATGAGGATTAATTAATCTAATACTGAAGATCTAACCATGGAGATTGATTAATCTAATAATGAAGATCTAAACATAAAGATTCATTAATGTAATAATGAATATCTAATTATGAAGGTTAATTAAAGACCTAAACATAAAGATTCATTAATGAAGATCTAAACATGAAGATTAATCAGTTTAATAAAGATCTAAACATGAAGATTCATTAATGAAGATCTAAACATGAGGATTAATCAGTTTAATAAAGATCTAAACATGAAGATTAATTTGATTTTGATATAACATGCAGCCCAAGATATCTCATACTTCGTCTCCAACAAGTTAATGTAGGTTTATGTATGTACCATCTATTCCAACACATACTTCTCTTTTTGCATGCAAGAAAAAAAAATATTATGCACCATATTAGCGCCTCATATTTACCTGAGCTTGACAGACACAGCTTCTTTGGTGGAAGTATTGAAAGGTCTTGATGCCATGCTTATGTTGGTGATACGCAAAACCTAGAAATGAGAATATGGGAAATAAAAGTGCTAGCCTTGTCAAAGTTCACATTTGCAAATATAAACTTTTCAATACAAGACACAACAGTGGTGAGAACATTTGTGAATCACAGATCACTCTGAGGCAGTGAAGCTTGCTCTGAGCACTTTTGCACAAGTTGCACTGTTCTTGGATCCGTACTTTGATCTCAATCTCGTGCATGCCCCACTGTAGAGATCCCGTAGAGATGAGTGGCAAGACCGGGTGATTACCTGCGCGCACGATGAAAACTGATCAATTGCACGCACAAGTCGCACTTAATGGAGTTGCATTGAAATTTTGAATCGCGCTTTGATCTGATTTGAGTGGGAAAAGAGACATTTATGAAAAAAACAGGGATCCATTAGTAAAATAAGTAAGTTCAAAAGATGTGCTGAACCCATACGAATCAGCATTAGTACACTGTAGTTTTATGACCTCGAATTGCATTTTGATATTTTTAGCAAATTTTTCTTCACATTGCACTTGCATGCAAAAATCTACTTGGCTGGAATTGCTGAGTTGTGTCGCATGAACACGTAGATCTAGTAGATCTAGAATACGAATATCTGTCTCCTGTGTCAAGGGCTGACCGAAGATGTCAACATTGTTAAAAATGAGAAGCCCCCGAATATAAAGGAGACAGATTCTATCGGTCTCGGATAACTTAGCAAGTCTGCGGGTATGTACAAAACCGTGTCAAATTTTGTTTGTTTGTCATGTTAATGGCACATTTTTGGTGACCCTCTCTGGCCACTGGCACTGCCTTATCACAATCACAGCAACAGGTTCTAACGTTTTGCATGGCGCATTTTTCAAAATTTTCGGCAAAAAAGAGCAATGTTTGTGGCATGTTTGATCAGTTTGATAGTTTGTTAACATGAGTGTATATGATATAGATCTACACAGTTCGTCACAACAATGCCCCCCAAAATAAAGGCAGTGTATACAACCACACGCGTGTGTCTTTACCATCCATCCACACGCGTGTGGTTGGAATCTGATACAACAATTAACTTCTATGTCTTAAGACTTTATTTTCCTAACGGAATAAACCCTATCCTCACTTATACAATTATAAAAAAAAAGTGTAAAGATCATGATGTGGATTCCAATTCGTAGTCCTTACTTAGGATATGACTTGAGACACTCTCTCATCTTACTGAGCTGTGCGAGATTCGCTGCAATGCCTCTGCTCTGGTCATTTTTAGATATTCATAGGCCTTGTTCATTCATGCACTGCATGGTACGTGTGACTGTATCCAGGCGTGGGTGTTTCGGATACAACCAAATGCGTGTGGCTGGATGGTACTAAAGACACACGCATGTGGTTGTACACACTGCCAAAATTAAATATTCACTCAGGTGTCGTGGTCAAAAATTGGGCAAGTTAACTTCAACTCACATCACTTTCTCAAACATTTTCAAACTATAAATCACAATACTCACTCCGTATTACTTATCAGAGTATGTATTTTACATTACTATTCTTAATTTAGCAACTATTTATTGGACTGCATGGGATATTAGTGCCTTGCTTTGCTTGGGTGCAAAGGACGACTGTCCATCTCACTTTAAAACCATACGTCATTATCTATACATGGGACTACACGTAACTCAATTTAGCTTTTGTTGCAGACACCCCCGTCTTCTTGATCATTAATTATCGTTTCTTTGCTACATATATTACGATAAAAACAATTTTTCAAGCTTATACAGACTTTCATACAATTTACCTGATCAACTTTGTGAAAATCATTCAACAGAAACGCAACCCCGTTTGATTCAGACGATCATAGACAACATCGTTTACATTGACAACCGAAACTACAAAGAATTCAAAATGGCGAATATGAGATTCGGATAGTTTTACTAGTCTTTGCGCTTAGTAGATTACATAATTTTGTTGTGCGTGCTGATTACATAAAATAATAAAATACATTTTAATAGAATGTTTTATCATAAAAGTATAATATATTGATACAGCGGATAAAATAAATGTTTAAATATTATTTCTATCTTCCAAATATATAGCTGCTTTATTCAAGCGACTTGTACAAATCTACCATGAAAGTGCATCTCTCGTGGTTTACTTCTGAGATTAGTGGTGCCTACATTTTCATAGCGTTGTGTGAAAGGGAGGGAGAAGCAGCGCGTTCTGAGCAAAAATTTTAAGGGGGCTACAGGGGCTTGACGGAAAACATGCGAGTGACGAAGCGACCGCGCGGGGGAAGGTGTGGGAGGGGGATACCCTCCACGTAGATACTTTTGAAAATAACGCATAGACAGACGTGATTCCGGGCATGTAAATAAATATTTTAAAGATATTATTTTAGAAAATGTTAGGATATTTCAAAAGATTACATGAATTAGTGAAAATTGTAAGGGACTAGTGATACTTTGCCGAGGAGCGAAACCTTCGAACGGGGATGGTTGGGGAATACCCTCTCACACGCAGGAACTTGCTGTTCGAATATACGCATAAAAAATTTTTTCTAGGCATGTCAATCATAATACCTTTGGCCCAATGGTCATTTATCAAATTAGATTGGGAAGTGCAATACTTGGCGAAGGGACAACGCGACCGAGCGGGAAGGTGGGAGGGGTATACCCCTCCCACGTAGAACTTTTTGCCAAAATACCATAGAAAGCACGATTCTGGCATGGTAAATTAATGTTTTGTAGTATATTTTATGATTATCAAGAATTGTTCGAAAGATTACAGAAGTATGTGAAAATTGTAAATTGGGACAGTGAAATGCGAGGGACGAAACCTCCGGGGGAACGGGGAGAGTGTGGGAAGAACCCATTCCCACGGTATAGAACTTGTTTGAAAAACACACGCATAGAAGAGATTTTTTTCTAGGCATGGTAAACACATACTTTGGAAATTGATATTTATCAAGATTAGGATTGAGATCATACTTGCGAGGGGCATCGCGACCGAGCGGGGGAGGTGTGGAGGGGGTATACGTATACCCCCTCCCACGCAGGAACTTTTTGAAGATTACCATAGTAAAATACGTGATTTCTGCATGGTAAAATATCAATTTTAAAGGTATATTTATAAAGATAATTGGACATTATTCGCAAAAGAAAGTATGGAAATTGTAATTGGGCAGTGAACTTGGAGGGAGCGAAACCTCGAAACGGGGGAGTGTGTGGGAGGGGAAATACTCCCTCCCACATGGTAGGAACTTTTTGGAAATACGCATAGAAAAGATGGATTTCTAAAAAAAATTGGCAATGGTATGTTTTATCGAGATTGGGGATTGGGAAGTCATAGTACTTGTGAGTGAGAGTGTGGGAGTGGGGCACTCCCTCCCTCGGGAGGAACTTTTTGAAAATACAGAGAGAAAAGATGTTTTTCCAGGCATGGTATATGTCTTTGGCATTGTTATATCTTATCAAGATTAGGGACTGAGAAGTCATACTTGCGAGGGAGCGAAGCGACCGAGCGGGGGAAGGTGTGGGAGGGGGACACCCCTCCCACGGTAGGAACTTTTTGAAAATACGCATAGAAATGATGGGTTTCTAGGCTGAGTAATATACCTATTGTAAAGACATATTTCATGAAGATTAGTAGGGATTGTTGCAGGTTTTCGAAAACATGTACAGGAAATACATGAAAAACTGTAATTGGTACTCATACTTGCTAGCAGTGTTGGGTCCGAGACAGTTTCAGCCGAGACGAGACGAGACCGAGACAATTAGCGTTCGAGACCGAGACGAGACAGAGACACTTGATTTCAAAATCAGCCGAGACGAGACCGAGACCGAGACAATTACCTTCGAGACCGAGACGAGACCGAGACACTAACGCCCGAGACAGTAAACGAGACACTAGTTGTCTCTATGCAATGCACACACTTTCTTCCATATTCCCACCTACCGGATTGCAATTATAGACTATTACAACAGTTTTAAGTTCAGTCCTCATTGTATCATCATCATCATCATCACCATCATCACCATCATCACCATCATCATCATCATTTCGTAATCATGGAGGATGAGAGCGGACTTTGGGGGGGGGGGGTTGTGCCTGGTGGGGACCATTGCCTGATGTGAATGTGTCATTGTATCAAGTAAGTAGTCTAGTCGGGGTGAAGGCTGAAAAGTAAAGACTGAAGTTTTCCACGTTGCGGATTTTCCAAGGAAATCACGGAATTCGAGGTACTAGTAGGCCTACAACGCGGAAAACAGCATTTTGAGCAAAAATGAAAAATCATGCCCCAAAATTCCACCCGAAGTAAAATTTATTTATTTATTGAATAAAACTTATTTATTAAAAAGATGCTTGATAAAGCCACCCCCCCCAAAAAAAAAAATCATGTCCCCAAACCCCGAATCAAAACCTTCCCAATGGGGCCCTAGTAGCTTGACGTATATTTGTGATTTTACCAACACATTCAAGTCGGAAAATTGCTAAATTACAACATGGAGAAAAAACAGATTTGACATTTTGCTAAAAATGGAAAAACTTTGGCCTTTTACTGGAAAGGCTACATGACCGCGGGAGTATGTGATTGTTTCGCGTACTCATGATTTGTATGTTGCAACCATGCCAGGAAAGTGCGGGGGGGGGGGGGGTGCTTATCCAGTATTCTGCATTGTAAAGGAGATGGGGTTAGCGACTGCCATCCACATTGTAAAAATTGGGGGTAATTAACGGGACTGGTTACTGGTACCCATAAACCTATCAGCCCCCCCCACACACACACATACTACCACGACACATCACACCACACACACAACACACCAACACACACACAACACACTACACTCACACACACACACACACACACACACACCACACACACACACATACACACACACACACACACACACACAACACACACACACACACACATACGACACCACATACACACACACACTCACACCAGCTGACAGACACAGACACACACTCAAGATTGTTTTGCACAAATTAACAAAATTATATTTATGTTGCCGACGATGTGGACCTTACATTTGATATTTTTCTACTTCTCTCCTCTTGATACGCGTAGCTCTGTGAATAAACAAACCCCGTAAAAGGGTGTTTTTCACGGCGGGCGATGCATGTGCGTACTTGTGAAAAGGATGTTAATTTCATTCGACAGTTATAACCGTATCAAAATCATGAACAAGGCGTATACTTTTAACAGGCGGGTTTTTCTTTAAAAGGGGTATCTTTTTCAGACTTGATACTTTGTTTAAGGATTTTCAACAGTGTTTACATTTACAGGGTATTCAACTTGAATACTTGTTCAGAGTATTTGAGTCGACAGAATCTTGTTTATGGCCGTCCATTTTGAAAGTCCGCTAACACGCGCATGGTGCTACACCTATGCAGTGACATGTTCCTTGCTTTAAGTTTAGTACATGATCTTTGTCACTATAAGTGAATAAATTCTACAGAACTTGTATTTCAATGTATCCAACTCTTAATCTTACTCTTTGTAGTTACTCCAATCCCGAGTTTAATCTTTAAATTATGCTGCACTTTACTGCTGCTAGAGCCGCGGGCAGAAAGAGTGAAATAGTTGAGAGCTGACTTATCAAAAAATTTAGCTGTTTCATAGTGTCTCGTCGATGTCTCGGCCTACGAGACCGAGACATTTCCGTCGAGACCGAGACCGAGACGAGACAATTAGCATCCGAGACCGAGACGAGACACGAGACACACACACACTGTCTCGAGACATGTCTCGAGACCGAGACACGTCTCGAGACACCCAACACTGCTTGCTAGAGAACAAATCGACTGAGCCGGGGAGGATGTGGGAGGGGGCATCCCCCCTCCCCCCAACGATAGGAGCTTTTTGAAAATATTCATAGAAAAGACGGGTTTCTAGGCATAATAAGTATATATTTCGATGATATATTTTATCAAGATTATGGATCAGGTATCATACTTGCGAGGGAGCGAAGCAACCGTGTGGGGGAGGGTGTTGATAACCCCCCTCCCACGGCAGAAAAGTTTTGAAAATACGCATAGAAAAGACGTGATTCTAATCATGGTAAATACCTATATTTTGAAGGTTTTGTAAAGATTATTACTGATTGTAGTCAGGATTTCAATATAGGCCTACAGGATATGTGGAAAACTGTACGTGAGTAGTCAAACTTGTAAGGGAGCGAAGCGACCGAGCTGTAGCAGTGTGTGTGAGAGGGGTTCCCCTCCCACGTTAGAAATTTTTTCAAAATTCAAACAGAAAAGACGTGTTTTTTAGGCATGATAAATGGATATTTTTAAGGTATATTTGATAAAGATTCAGGATCTCAGAAAGATGTTTAGTATTATGTAAAAACTGTAATTCGGTATTCATACTTGCGAGGGGGCGGGAGACGGGTGTGGGATGGGGAACCCACGACAAGAAATTTTTAAAATACACGTAACAAAGACATGTTTCTAAGCACAGTAAATTCATATTATAAATGTGTATTATGCAAATTATTATTGGTATCAAGAAGATGAACAGTAAGTAAGCCTATGTGAAAAATGTTAATGGGTAGTCGAGGGAGCGAAGCGACCGAACAAGCGTAGAAACTTTTAGAAAATATGTAATAAAAAGACTCGTTTCTGGGCATGGTAAATACATAAAGTCTTATACCTTCTTTCTATTCACATTTAATCTTTGCTCAATCACTTTAGTTTATTTAGTAATATTTTCATTGTAAAGCATTTTTGGTCCGAAAATTTTTTGGGGGGCTTGAGCGATTTTTGGGGGGGCTTAAGCCCCCCAAAGCCCCCCCGTAGAACCGCGCCTGGAGAAGGGGAAGAGGGGGGGGGGGTGACACTGTCATTACAAGGTGTACACCATGCGCGTGTATGGACTTTCAACATATAGGCCTACCGTAAACAAGTAGTTATCTGTCGATCTCAGAATACCCTAAACAAGTATTTAATTCTCTCTTATTTTTTGCATTATTGTATTTGTTTTACATGTTACATCGTTGACGCAGGGCCCCCGAGAATAACAGTATTAAACTACTGATGGGGTAACCCTGCTAAAAATAAAGCTCAATAAATAAATAAATAAATAAATTCTGAAAAGATACCCTTTTAAAGTACACCTTCTGTAAAAGTATACCTTTATTTTTTCCTTATTTTGGAAATTTTGATACCCTTTTCACTCACGCGCGTACATCGCCCGACAGTGAAAAACAACCCTTTTTACGCGTTTTTTTTCACACGCGCATGTAATGACTAGTAATGACAGTGGCCCCCGGGGGAGAAGGGGGGGGGGATACCCTTTTCACTCACGCGCGTACATCGCCCGACAGTGAAAAACAACCCTTTTTACGCGTTTTTTTTCACACGCGCATGTAATGACTAGTAATGACAGTGGCCCCCGGGGAGGAAGGGGGGGGGGGGCCATGGCGAAATTTCCCTACATAGGCATATTTGTTATTTTATCGCTGTATTTGCATTCCAATCGCAAGATTGGAAGTAATCCCCAATATAGGATGCAATGGTCGTCGAATCAAATAGTTTCTGTTGTTATTTCATTTTTGTAGCACAATTAGGCCTACACTCATGCTCATAATTATGGAATAGGCTATTTTAGAAACATTTTAGAAGTTTTTTCCGTGAACGGTACATCTGAGATTAATATTTGCTTACCCCAGACATGCCAGAAGAAACAATTATAATCTAAGAATTTTAGGAATGCTGAACATTTTGTAGCGTCCGACTCGACACTAAAACCTGTGTTTATAAATTGCGGTATTGTTGTTGTTGTTGAGTCACGCGGTGATTACGCGCGTTAGTAGACTTGTAACTGACAATTCTGATGTTAATTTAATAAGTGACATAAGATAAAATTTATCAGTTTTTTTTATTTACTTTAATTAGTTTTTTCATGATTTTTGTGGATTTAAAAAAAATATGTAATTGTTATTGCCCTCAAATGTATTTTAGTTTTTAATTCAGTCATCTCAGGAAATCCAAAAATTGCTTCACATATAGGCCTACTGCGTTTTTGTGAAATAAACACTTGTCTTGAAAATTTTGCACGATATAGGAGAAAGAACTTAAGTATCAACAAAATATTCCATAATTATGAGCGTGAGTGTATATTGAACTTAGTTACGATAACTTAGTCAGTGGTGATCATTCCTCAAAACTCCGCCATAAATAAATTATTTCTTTATCCGTCATGATCATCCGTGTTTGAACTGTAACATTCAAGATACCCCCCTTTTTTTAGAGTATAATTAGATTTAGTTTTGGAGAAATAGATTGAATGTGTTAATATGCATTGGTTTTAAAAAAAAGTTCATACACTTTCTGGCTAATCGATAAAACGAGTTTTGTTGTTCAACTTATCTATAACAAAGGAGCAAACAGATTTACCCTAAAAATCTCAAGGCACCACATTTTTCCTCTCCACTTCCACAATTTTTTTGCGAAATTTGATGAAACTTGGTGACTTTTCCTAAAATTTTATGGCAAACGTGTTGATATATAGTTTAGGGTCACTCGTGAAATCGGGTTGCCATGGCAACCAGATATTGAAGGTCATTTGTGTCCTTTTTTTTAATGTTTCATTGTTTTTTCACTACACTATCACATGTTTTTCATATTTTTTGGTTCATGCATGACATGGAACTTATGTTTCATTTATTCAAGAACATGTTCAACAAATTTCTTTTGTTTTTCTTTACTTTTAAAGGAAAAAAGGCGCCAAACAATAATAACAATAAAAATATTGAAAAATCATTTTTCTTGTTATTTCTTTATTTCCTATTTTTAATTATTATATTTTACAAGATTTGATGTATCAAAGTGTAATTCTATCAAAATGGTGTACCAAAATGATAAAAAAAAAATGCATTTACCCATGTTATTTTAACTCTTTGGTACAACCAACAATGCCTAGTAATATGTGCATATACGCATTACATTATCACTGCATGTATGGTAAAACAAAATATGAACCCTAAACGGTCAAAGTTTACTCAAAATACATATTTTCTACCTCAAAATATGTGATCTTATTTACTTATTGACAAATTGATCACTTGTGAATCTATTCATGGGATATTACAGACGAAAACTTCGAGATATCCAACAAAATCCCCTTTTCCTATGTATTTCATTGTATTATGGTGAATAGTGCCCCTATGTGATGACTTTGAGAAATTTTGATTATTGCATTTTCTAGAGTTTGAGTTGTTTTACATGTGTACCAAATATGAGGGTGATTGGTCAAAAAATAAAGATTTTAGGGGGCACAATGTGCCCCCCTTGGGCCACGGAGAGCCAAAAATACCTTGGGCTTTTTAGGGTTAAACCCATGAAAGTGCCTTTATTTATGTAGAGGATTCCCTGTTTGCGAAAAAAGTAACCATTAAACTAATTTTTGCCCTTAAACCCAATTTCCACCAGTTCCCTATTTCCCTCCTATAGGTGCAGAACAGTAATGTGGATAAATCGCCTTGCTGAAGAACTTTTCACAATGCAGAGGCGTCGATTCATGTTTCGGATGGGGGGCGCAAATGTGAAAAAAATATAGGATCGACGTCTCTGTCACAATGAAATAACAGCAAGATGTGATTAAAATGTAACTGTATAGCTTTTTCATTTATGTACTTATGAAAAGACCCACGAAAAAATTGTCTTTGGAAAGAATGTGGACATTTTGATGGGAAGGGGGGGGGGGTCACACGACCCTCCCGACCCCTTTGCAAACACCCATGCGCATGATTACATCAATGTTCGTTGAGCATGTAGTTCATCCCGCGACCCCACGAACACATCTCCTTAGTTACGAGCACGGAATCATCATTGTAATGAGCTGGTGGCATTTATTTATGCATCCGATTGCGATCCAACATTTAAACTCTTAATGTGCCACGGAAATATCAACTCTATGGACATTGCATGTATTTCAGTACGTTAAGAGTTAAAACCAGAAGGGTTGGCATCGAAACCACGCTGGATGATCTTAAAGCGTTATGTTGGTAAGTCCAAGAAGAAAATATCTTATGAAATATTTGTTATAAGTTAAGAAATATATATGTCCATTATTAGCCTACATGGACCAAATGAACGGATATTTTATTCAAAATAATCACGGTAGCTGCAAGTTACTGTAACACAAGGGCGTAGACCGGGGGGGGGGGGTGGCACCCCCTCCCGCTGAAGCAGACGAGTTCCACCCTTGGCAAGCAAAAAGAAATTTGCACACCCTTTTCTGCTTTCAAGTGCTGATTTTCTGAACTTTAGTTCCACCTCACCAATACGTGCACCGACTGCATCCCCATGACAGTTTAGTTTCCCCTCCTCAAGATTTGCACCTCTTCATGCCCAAGATAACTTACGCCCTTGATCAGTTAATATTTTGATGTTGTGATTACTATCAAATGTGGAGATATACACCTTTGAGTCATTGTTTTCCTCAGTTTTCTCCAAAGGGAGTAACCTCCGAATTCAATATGATGTTTGAGTACATGACATTCATATTATTCAGTAAAAAGACTGACTGATAAACATGATGTGTTTATGTGCCAAATATTTGACAAGTTCCCCCCCCCCCCACCCACCACGAAAAATTAATTGGGTATAACCATTTACAATTTGCATTCTAAAATCTGTTGATGAAGGAGACTTAAATACTCTTTTTCATAAACGATCACATTTTTAACATCCAAGTAATATCACACAAGGAAAATCGGAATGTATAATGAAAGAATAGAAAACAATATAAAATTTACAACCACACTTGCAAATTATCCACGGTGATCAGATTTCTAGACCCCCCCCCCCCCGAGGAGGTAGAGGTCCCGAGCGAGGGAGCAAGTAAACAGTAACAGGGGGGGGGGTGTGGGCGGTGACGGAGTGTCCCCCTCCCACGATTGGGACTTTTGACAAAATGAGATACTTCAAAGCATTTTGGTACCCTCTCGAAACACTATGTTTTCTATAAAGAAAACATGAGAAAATTGATAAATAGAAATAAGGTTTTACATCTGAAGGGGAATTCAACAGTGGTAGGCGTACGGGTGGCTTTCTTTAGGGGTGTTTAAACATCCCATTTAGGCTGGAAATATTGGTTAAGGAAAATGGTAACAGCGTTGTGGATTTGATGACCTTCCCTTTTTGTTTGTCAATCGTATTGCACCATTGAACATTCTTCTCTTATAGACTTGATGACTATGTGTGTGTGTGTGTGTGTGTGTGTGTGTGTGTGTGTGTGTGTGTGTGTGTGTGTGTGTGTGTGTGTGTGTGTGTGTGTGTGTGCGTTTTTTTTTGGGGGGGGGGGTTGCATCAATCTGAACAGATCGTGCATACGCCCCGATCTTTTTCTTTCCTTTAAATCAAATGAATCAAATGGAAAGGCCAAATGACCTAAAACTAATTTATTCAGCAAATATGTATTGTGTGGCCTGTGTGAATATATGTAACTCAGTAATGTTTTTTCATCAATATATTTATACATCATATCCAATGTATTTAACACTACGGACAGCAGATACAAGTTTATGTGATACAGTGTTAATGCATACTACTCTCTTTAAAAACAAGTTAAACTGAATTACTCTTTGAGGAGTAA
Source organism: Eucidaris tribuloides (assembly GCA_001188425.1). Taxonomy (NCBI): domain Eukaryota; kingdom Metazoa; phylum Echinodermata; class Echinoidea; order Cidaroida; family Cidaridae; genus Eucidaris; species Eucidaris tribuloides. The sequence goes on along the minus strand of JZLH01S0145390.1, from coordinate 27,031 downwards.
ATATATAAAAAGAGCGAATTTAGAGTGAAAACGTGTGTTTCTCACTCAAGACATTTAGAGTGACTTCAGGGATCATTCGAAATCCCCGAGTGATCCCTGAGGTCACTTCAAAATGAATGAAAATATGAAAGTACTGGATTTGAGCTGAATTCATCAACCCTCTTAAAACCACAGACTAATATTGTGGAGCTTCAATTTAAAAACTTGTCAAACGGTGATATGTGAGCTACATAGAAGTGTTCAAATGGACAAATAAACACCCTACGATGCAAAGGTTTAGAAAGTTATGCTGCCTCTTGCAAGATATGCATGAATAAACAATTTGCACTCTGGTGGAGGATACAATAGCCCAAATCTACACACAATAAGCCTATGGGAGGAAATGGGCAGGTGAATCCGGTCAATTTGAGTGCTTGTAGATTTTCACTTTTTTAAAGCACTAAATCATCATTTTCAAATACAATTTTTTTTTCAGGGTTTCATTTTCAGACCTTATCAAAGACACTTAGAGTTAGAGCATTATGTAGCTGATTTGTTTTTTAAACTGTGGTCAGTCTTAGCCTATGGCTTTAATATTTTATGTAACTGACAAAGACAGGTGGTCTTCTCTACTTTAACCCTTTCAGTTTAACACTCAGAATATCATGCAAAAAGTCTACGGAGTCTTGACGAAATGGAAGTGAGAGGATTAAATTATCGATTGGAGGCGATCGTGGGGGGGGGAGGGGGACGTGTATACCCCCTCGATTGTTCAAACTTTCATTTTTTTCGATTTTGTTAGCATTTTTTAAAATAGATTTTGTAATCGGCAAACCTATTCAAAGGATAAATGTGATGAAATTAGATTATTAAACCTTAGAAAATGGTGGTGAGGGGGATTTTAAAGTCACAATTTCCACTTTTTAACAATTATATGTGTCCTCGGGGCGTTTTTTCCCCGCGCGAGGGTATTTTTTTTACTTCGCCTTCGGTATTTTCGTCCCCCCCCCCACCATCTGAAATGATTGTATCATCACCAATTGTACTAAATGCCGTTACAGTACACTCATTTTCAAACTGTCGTTGATCAGAAATGAAAACCCATTTCATTGGACTATCCACTATACACAAAGAGGAAATCATATTTATAAAATATTCATGTAATATTACAAATTGGAAACTGAATGAGAACGAGAAAATTTCACATTTTATAGTATTTATTTCATCCAGCGGTTACTAGTACTCCAAATTAATGAAATTTTCAAGGTCATTCCAACATGACCCACATAAGGTAATTACATTCCAATAGATTTATTATGCATTACTTCTTCTTCTGCATGTGTATAGCAAAATATGAAAATAATCATGTGGTATAATCATCGACTGCACGCTCTCATGTATACACGATAATTCATTATTTGGTATTAATAACAATATAGTCTAGATACACATGGAATTGTGCATTCATAAATAATATTAGTTATCAACTAGTAATTTAGTATACTGAATCACACAGGCCATGCAGTTTGTAATGGATAAAAATGATGGGTTTAGGCAAAAACGTAAGCAGTTCTCACGTGGAATAATAAGGCAAATTTGCCTTAACATCCAAAATTATTATCATTATTTCATCATATAATCTTCTTTATCATTCTCCAAAAAATTTGCATCAAAAACTTATAGTTTATCATATTGTGATTACGTAAAAGAAGCTAGCACAAATTGTTGCTGTAAGATATAAGATAAAGATTTTCATGTACAAGTTTTATTATAATCATTTTTATTTGCGTAGCAAGATTTTCTCAGTCACAAGAAGGAGGAAAATACGGGACATTAATTTTAGGTTAACAGGATTCAGGACAATGACCGAAATACCAGACGATCTTGTGAAAAGAAAAATAGCCGAGAAATTGGAGCCATAAGCTAGAGCATTGTTCAATCTTTGAAATCCCGTTCTTTGATTCTATTGATTTGTATTATTTCTTACATACAGTTCATACGATTTGCGTGCTTGACACTCCTGACCGTGCAAAACTTCAAATGTAAGTACTATAAGAGTCTTGTTGTCTCATTATAAGAACCATAAGCGTTCGAATTACAATTTCTCTGGAATTTTTCACAGTAACTTGATTTCTTTTATAAGTTCAGTTCAGTTCAGTTTGGTTTTATTTCTGCATTTTCAACGTATCAAAATTAACAATAATTACAAATCAAGTCAATAATCATATCATTAAGTTTTTACTCTATGTCAGTGACTATATAGAATTTAAGCATTTCAAGTTCATAAACCATCAATAACAATACAAAAACAACAAATGATACATTATATAATGTTGTTATTGTTTATACAATTGCAGTATTGTTTATATTTTTTCATTGTCTTTAATATAATTTGATAGTATGTACACATTTTCAATAATTCAGAATAACTATGATATAGTATAGTGACATTACATTGATATTTAAAAGAAATATAAGGAGGCAAAATCTATTTGAGAGTATTTATAAATTATTAGAAATGATGATGATGATGATTATTTCCTAGATTTGTAATTGATATAATTAACCAAAATTTGAATTTGTCGAATATTGGGGGAATGAAGTAAGTGTGATTGAAGAGAATTGCAGCAGACCTCACATCATAAGCATAGTTTCTATATAGTGAATAACCTGTAGGAACAATATATAACGATACAATATGCTTATCACATTAATTGTACAACATGTTTTTTCTGGAACACAAGGCTTTTGCGAGGTACAAAAGTTGACAATTATTCCAAAACAAATAGTACTATTCTCTTCTAATCTTTAACCAGCGTTGAAGAGATACGTCTTGATTAAAAAAAATGAACAGTAGGGCCTATACAAATAATGCACATCACTGAGGGCATTAGTTATATTATCGACACGAGGTAACTGTGGAACAGTCTGAAACACACGAGGCGATAGCCGAGTGTGTTTTGGACTGTTTCGCAGTTACCGAGTGTAGATTATTTTAACTAATGTCCGAAAGAATGATGTGCATTATTTGTTTTATAAAATGGTCTCGTACGTCCTTGTCGTTTGATAACAATGGAAACATGATGTAACGGTACGGTTAGACTCTAACGTTAGACCCGAGACAAGCCCCGAGTCCTGACCTACGTTTAGACGTAGGTCTACTGGCATTCATAGTATTCTTAATGACGTGAAACTGTAACGTTAGCCATTGGCATTCGTCAACAATCAATTCCTAGGCCGGAATTACTCGATATAAGAATTTGAAGGGGCCACTTCAATCAAGGGCAAATCTTAAGTTTGCACGTTTAATTTTATTCACAGTAGTCGCGACGCCGCGGGCAGCGTAACGAACTCACCTAACTAGACCGGTACGGTACGGCACCTCAAATGAACCTTGTCGAAGGCAATCTGTTCTGGGAAGTCGATTAATTTATGCTTCAAATTTTCAGAAACCGAAGTAAGCCTTGTTTAGTGGTGAATGCATCAGTTCCGCTAAACAATTCCTGTATTTCTTCATTTGACAGCAATCGGCGTTGGCCAATATTTCGAGTGATGTTTTACGATCGCCGTACACACCTACACGTACACCTACACGTACACGCGCATGATCCTGCCGCCGGTGCGTAAGCGTAATTCGCGCAGTTACTAATGACCGCCGACAGCGCGCGCGGACGATTAATGTATGGAAACCACAGCAAATTTTGCCATTAGGTAAAATAAAAGACTGGCCACGTGATAGGTCTCAACCAATCATTTGATTAGGACGTACGTGACCATTTTATAATACAGGATATTGTTATCTGGTCAAATATGGTGTGGGCAGGGGCGTCACTTGAACTTAATCAAGGGTGGGGGTGTACCCGAGGAAGAGAAAGAGGAAGAAGAAGAAGAAGAAGAAGAATATACCCGACAGAAGCTGGATGTTGGTGTGCAAATCAAGAACATGAACTACACTCTAAAAACAACTTGTCAATTTGAATAGGAATCGTGTCAATTAGGCACTTCTAGAAAGGTCTCTCAATTATTTTCACTTTTTT
>JZLH01S0145390.1:0-16341 GCA_001188425.1 Eucidaris tribuloides | reverse complement strand
TGCCCAGCATGGATACCAGATGCGTTACCGAGCCCGAACACTCCGGATATCATTTAAACACTAAAACAATTGCTTAAAGGTATTGGCTAACATTTACCACAGTTAAAAAAAATCTGAGCTTTGATGAGGTCTAAAAATGAAGCCCTGAAAAAATTGTATTTCAAAATGATTATTTAGTGCTTTAAAAAAGTGAAAATCGTAAGTTGACCAGATTCACTTGCCCATTTCCTCCCATAGACTTACTGTGTGTACACCTAGGTTAATAAAACTCGCCCCGAGTTTTATTGTTTATCATATAACTTGCCATTGGCAGTGTAACTTTCCAAACTTTTGTATTCTAGGGTGTTTATTTGTCCATTTGAACACTACTATGTAGCTCACATATCACAGTTTGACAATTTTTTGAATCGAAGCTCCACAATGTTAGCCTATCACTTTAAAAACCCAACACCACATCCATTACCCATGCAGTGCAACACCAAGGGTGCCAAAACTAACACCTCCAGTCATGCAGTGCATGACTGGAGGTCAATCTTGCACCTCCATGCAAGAAGAAAATCGTTCCCTCGTGGCCCTGATTAATGCCAACAATGACAACATCATTATCATTATCATCATCAGCAGCAACAGCAACAATAACAGCAGCATCAACAACAAAAACCAACACCAAAAGAGCAGTTGCGAAGGTGGCAGCAACAACAACGACAACAAAATCAACAACAACAACAACAACAACAACAACAACAACAGCCGCAGCAGCAGCAGCAGCAATTACAACAAAATCAATGGTAACAACAACCGCCACAGCAATAAACTTAACAGCAAGAACAGCAACAACAAAAACAAAAACAAAAATAAAAGAAACAACATCAGCAGCAACAACACAACAATATAATCAACACCAACAATAACAACATAATCAACGGCAACAACGACAGCAGCAACAGCAACAACAAAAACAACAACATCAGCAAAGACAACAACAGAAAACCAACAAAAACGCAACAGCAACAACAACAAAAACGCAACAGCAACAACAACAAAAACAAAATCAGCAGCAAAAATACCAGCAGCAAAAACAAGAGCAACAAAAACTGCAACAGCAACAACAACAACAAAAAGCGACAATACAGCAATACAATCAACAACAACAGCGGCAACAACAACATAATCAAGAGCAACAACACAATATAATCAACACCCCAACAAAAGCAAAAACAACAGCAACAAAATCAATAGCAGCAGGAGTAATAACAACAACAAAATTTACAGCCACAGCACGTGAGCAACGAAAACTACAAAAACAACGGCAACAAAAACTGCAACTGCAGCAACAACAATAACATCAACAAAATTGACAGCAGCAACAGCAGCAGCAACAACAAAATCAACAACAAGCACAACAACAGCAGCAACAACAGCAACAACAAAAACAAAACAACAACAGCAGCAATAACAAAATCAACAGCATCAACTACAGCAGCAGCAACAACAATAAAACAATAGCATCAACAACAGCAACAGCAACAATAACAATAAAAATCAACAGCAGCAACGACAGCAGCAGCAGCAACAACAACAACAACAAAGCAACATCAACAACAGCAGCTGAAGCAGCAACAACAATCACAGCAGAATCAACAACAACAGGAACAACAACGATGACATCTTTCCTCGGAACCGTCGGGTTGTGTGGATGTAAAGCGTGCCGTTTGACGGAATCCAGTAATATTTAATTTATGCATCTCTCCATCTGATCTTCCCCGCTCTCTCCTCTTTTATTTTCCATGACGCATTTTTATTCCATCGGATCAATACAGTGCGTAAGTATAACCTAGATTTGTTGACAATGTATCATGAAAGAATTCTGGCAATATTAATGTTATATATCACATGAATGAACATTTTCGAAAACATAATGTTTAGAAACAAATGTAAAAGAAGAGATATCTGTTAAAGCGAGACTTTTATTAAGATATTCTTAGTATCAAAAGTGAAGCACATTAAAGAGCAGTAGAATATGAGTAGAACTAGTCAATTTGATTAACATATGTACACAGAGAAATGTTTGTCCTAATGAATGCTCTCATTGCAAAGAAAACTATGTGCCCCATGATATCACAGCATCCTTTGACCGGGGCAATAATAGTGTAAAGTGCTTATAGAAATGATTAGATGTATACCAGGCGCTATATAAACTGAAACTATTATATTATTATTTTACTATAGTTGACTATTTGAATCGTTGAGATGAATTGGCAAAGTGTGCATCTGATATTACTATATGTTGTTTATGTTTGTACGTGTTTATGAATGTATGTATGTATGTATGTATGTATGTATGTATGTATGTATGATGAATGTAAACCCCTCAACAAATTTCTGCAACTCAACTTTGAGCGTTGATATTTCTCTTGGTATTATAGTATAATTCGTAATTTTGAAATCATTGAAAAGCCTGTCTATATACCTCATTTGCTATGATTATGGATTCATGGAATGTGCAAGACATTTTAATAAGGGGCCAAGTCTAAAGTGAAAAGCTGCAAAAATGCACACCAGTTTAGCATGCACTTGTATGGAGAGTGAATTGTGTTTAATGATGTTGTGATGGTGTTGATCGATAGAGGGGACCTTGCAAGATCGCCAGAATCCTAATGAAACTCAAACACAATGATAATTTCAAAATCACCCACTTAAATCTCATTTCACATTCAAAATAAATTATGAAAACAACACATAACACTTTATTGAAAACCATAACATCATTAAACACAATCCACTCTCCATACAAATGAATGCTGAACTGGTGCTGATAACAATGCATTTTGCAACTTTTCACTTTTCACTTGGATCTTATCTAAATGTCCTGCACATTCCATGAATCCATAATCATGGCAAATGCGGTATCATTGTAAAGAAAAATAAACAGGCTTTCAATGATACCAATATCAAGGATTATACAATAATACCAAGAGAGATATCAACCCGCAAAGTTGAGTTGCAGAACTTTTTTTTGGAGGTTTTATGTATGTATGTACATGTATGTATGTATGTATGCATGTTATGCATGTATTTCTGTATCAGAGTGTGATCAGTTAATGTCACGGACGGACAGTTCCAAAAGTGCCCATTATTGAAGGCCTAAGGAAAGTTTAGCATTACTCAGTACCTCTAGTGATAGCCTCCACAATAAATCATGTAGCGACCCTTCATATTATCTTGTCACTTTTTTCCTTAGCTCTTCAATGATGGTAATTTTTTTAAAATGTCCGTCCGTGACATTAATTGATCACACTCATCATGTCGTTGTTGATGAGGTAAAATCTCACTCTCACTCTCACTTGAACTTGAACTTGATTTTATTGGATTTTTTCCCCTGCTTCATCATTGCAGTCTGTCCAGAAACGTGGCTTGCTCCCGAGGCCGGACAGGCGAGATGCTACTACTACGACAGCAATCCACAACCGTGGGGGAACGCCAGACATCGCTGCAATCAGATGGGGGCCAGACTGATCGTTCTCGACGACGACGAAAAGTGGAATTCCGTTCGAACGTTTTTCGACAGAAACTACAACACGGACGGCAACTACCCCTCCTTCAATACCGCCCTGAACGACATCGACGACGAAGGGGTATACGTGTGGGCGGACGGTTCAGGGGGCCTACCCGCAAACCACTCCTGGTGGAACTTTAACCAGCCGGACAACTTCAACAACGAGGAAGACTGTGTCGAGACCAACGCGTATCTCCTGAACGATCAAACGTGCAGCGGTGCGCGTCCTTTCGTCTGCGAGTTTCCTTAAAGGCATGGATCTCATTTTCACCCCTCCCCACAGTACAGAACAAGATCACTGATGCCCTTGGGCTATTCATGACGGACATGTCTGTGAAATCTGAGGATCAGTAATTACGTAGAATTTGAAAAAGGCCCCCAAACCAACCACCAGCTTAGTGTGTGTTCTATTTTAGGAATTTTGTCTCTACCGTCTGCGTGACAACATTTCAAATCAAAGTCTGACGGTCACTACGAAACTTTCTTTACTTTGCTTTGAGGTTCTTAAAAGGATTTATTTCTATGTAACAGTGTATTTAGCCCCCTCCCACACACACACACAATTTTAATTTGTAAAGAGCCACCCTACATTTAAAGACGCTATTTAACATTGTAAAGCTTCAGTTAAAAAATTTGTCAGGTAAAATAGTTGTGCTTGAATGGACAAAAGTATAGAATACAAACTTTGGAAAGTTATTTTGTCATTAAAACAGGTACCTTTCGGAAAAAAAAGCCCACACGTGGCTTATGAATCCAGTGCACAAAACACAGCAGTCTGGCTTGGCAAAATTGGGTAGTGGGCGTATTCATATAGATTTTTACCTTTTTTTAAAGCACTTAATGATCGTTTTGAAGTACAATTTTCATGGCAATTCATTTTAGACCTGATCAGAGACACTTGGCTCAGATTTTTATATTGTGATTATAATAATTAATATTGGTGAATTATGTCTAACTATGAACGTGTCAAGCACTGTCAGACAGGCCACATTACGCAACTTTTGAAGATTAGCACGTATATCATCTTCAAAAAGCATTTTACACATGACGGAGAAAGGTGTCATGTACTTGTAAATGAAGAGTGTAGAATAAAAAGTACTCAAGCCACATTTTGACGAAATTGAGTTGGTGATTGTTTTAAAGTTTTATGGTCTAATTTTTTCAAAATGTATCTCAAGTTACCCGACTAGTTACAAGAATTAAGAAAATATATAATTTATCATGCATTTTGTGCTTTGTTGATGAGATATGGGGTCACTTCCGGTCAAAGGTCAAATGAGGCCAAACTTAAACAACGTCCAAGTCTGACAAATTGCATATCAAATTGTCTGTCTTACGGAGGACATTCTGAAAATACCGTATATACAATTAAGTGTTTTTGACATTCATTTATTCGAGATATGCATTTGTTTTCCCGAGACCCTTGTTTTCAGAAGAAGTACTTAAGTCCACAAAATTGATTATTGATTATTGGAAGTCGACAAGTGTGACAATGCTCGTTTTTGTCCGATATTCATCTTTTATTGTGTCAATTAACTTCACCAAGTTTGGATGTACAACTCAAACAACTGTGATCTGTAGACAAATTTAAAAACTTTGAGCCTTTGTTTCTCAAAAGTAGTATTATGCGACTTCAGTACGGTACTTCTCATACTACAGTCTTCAATTTCCTTTCGTATACAGGTATATGCTATTGTTAAGATTTGTGATGTTACGATGAAACGTTTAAGTCATTTCTTTTGAATTAGGAACTTGTTTTTAAGAATGTGTATGGTTTTTAGATAGAGTAACTAATGAGGAGGTCCTAAGAAGAGTGAATGAAGAAAGGACCTTACGGGAGACCATCAGAGGACGGAAGAAAAACTGGCTAGGACACATTTTCAGGGGACACAACATGCTGAGAGATGTTATAGAGGGGAAAATTAATGGCAAAAGGGGGAGAGGAAGACCGAGAACTGGGATGGTGTCTGATCTGAAGGGCGACTTGACGTATGGGCTACTGAAGAGGAAGGCAGAGGATAGAGAGGGATGGAGGAGGAAATAGTACTGACTATGGTGTGTGGACCTGCCCTATGGCAGAACACCCAAGAAGAGAAGATTGTTTTAAAAAATCAACAAAATCAGTGATAAAATGTTAAATTTGTATGAAAATATCTCAAGTAAACGATTCCTATAAATGATTAACTAAGGGCCATTCTCTTCTATGTAAAAGTGTGATAACAAATTCTTACCGCATTCATTTAAAGGGTAATATGTTTTACACAAAACCGTGCCAGCGTCAAGTTAAGAGTTAGGAATCTCTTGTGTCTATCTATCTATTATCTATGAACTTTTATGTTTATATCGTCAAGTATACACTTACGGAATTAAGCTTATGAATTCTTTAGCACACTCAGACATAATTTTTGAAACTGCAATTGGCACATTGTCAAAACGGCCTGACTATCTGGTCTGGTGAATTAGTAATATCACGTTATTTGAATTAGCATCATTCAACACCATCAGCTAAATAATAATGCAAGTGCACAAGTTGAAACCAAACGGGTTTCTATTTGATCGTATACTCTTGCCCAAAACGAAATTAATAACCCTGTTTGCTTTTAATTTTTTGTTTATTATTCTCTCTGTCATTAGTAATTTGTTTTTATGAGTTTCCGTTGGTACACAGACTGAACTCGACTTGACTTAGTTAATCAAACATGGATGAATATTTCATCAATTAATTCTGCCGATGCTTTATTCAGCAAAAGGAACAATGATACTACGTGTATGTACACATAATGGCGACCCCGTAACCTTGGTAACTAATACAGTAGGTTTAGATACTAGCCATGGAGACTATGAATTATGTCCCCGACAAATTTTCAGTAATTACAGTGTCCGACAGTATAATGATACTAACAATGTCTTAAATTTTGAATAATAGATCAATAACTTCGAGAGAGAAAAAGGTATCCCTGACGCAGTTCCCCCTGAAATATCAATGTGTATTTGTACTAGGTGTTAAAAATAAAACTTGACAAGTTTGGAATTTAACAACACAAACACTATACAACAGATTATACTGGCATTGAGTATAGTTACAGCAGAATAATGATCAGTTTTGTTGTAGGTGGTTTGAATAAGATATCAATAATCAGTTTTATGTAATTCATGGTTATTTAAAAAGTTAGGGTTCAGATTTTGCTCAATATCCAACCCCCTGTACAAAATTGAGACTGTACAGAAATCAAATGGTGTGTGTGAGAGTGTTTGCCTTGTCCACACACAATAGCAATAGACAATGGCTGTGGATAGTGAATAAAGTCTAGCAGTCGCCAGGCTACGTACTAATGGATATCAAAAAAGCATTTATCTAACCTGGACGTAATGAGAAACTGGCATACCAAAGTTTCAAATGTGCACTATCCACAGTCATTGTCTATTGCTATTATGTGGGGACTAAACACACACTCTCTCACGCACCATTTGACTTCTGTACAATTTCAATTTTGTTCAGGGGACTGGATATTGAGCAAAATCTGAACGCTAACTTTTGAGATAAGCATGAATTACATAAAACGAAATATTGATATCTCATTCAAGCCACCTCCACCATAAATGTTCACTATTCAGCTGCAACTATACTCAATGTCAGTATAATCTGGAGTATAGTTTTTGTGTTATCATAAATACCAAACTTGAGAAGTTCTATTTTTAACACCTAGTACCTCCCCACCCAAGGTGCCAGAGGTGAGGCGCATCATATTTTCGGGTTGTCAATCCAGGACCACTTTGCACGAAACTCTGCCAACTCAAGGGCGGCGCCAGGGTACAATTTTAGTGGGTGGGGTGGGTGCCTGAAATCCGTCGGGAAATTTTCCCAGCCAAAACATTTTTTTTCTCATAATTGAGGTTGTTAAGTTGTTTTTATTTTTTTATTGTAATTAGCACATTCTGTTTTGAGGTGGCAATGCTCATTTTGACCATTATTGCGAAAAGTGGTACAGTGCGATTTTGATTGACTGCATAAACGTAATCATAACTCTTTCAAAAGTAAATTAGATGAAATGAAGTGTTTGAGAAAAAATAATCATTCTCCTTTAATATGATACTAAATACATATAAAATCATTTTCTCCCGATTGTACCATTTTTTTCATAGAGTTTTACGTACATTTCTATATTCGTGTTATTTTGTTTACTTGTATACATAAATCTTGATAAAGGTCAAGGGCAGATAGCTTGATTAATAAATTCTGAACTGGAAAGAGCTACGTCCGGAATGCATTATTATTTCTCTGAACAACAACAACAACAACAACAACAACAACAACAACAACAACAACAACAACAACAACAACAACAACAACAACAACAAAGCATTCACAATCATTATTGGTCTGTAGCCAGCAGATTCCAGGCATACAGTGCAGCAATGAAATAAAGCGACGTGACCTATATGGTCCTCACCATGAATGCTGCTAAACAAACGCTGCTAAACAAACGACCCGAAGAAGAAGGAGAGGGAGGAGTAGAGCAGGGCGTAGCTTATGGGGGCCTGGGGCACGTGCCGCGCACAAATTAAGTTGCCCCAGGGCCCCCCCCCCCCAATTCACGATTATGACCGAGAACATTTTTTGACCTGGATTTGGAGTAAAAAAAAAATCGTCACTCGCCCCCCCCCACCCGCTGAGCGAGTTTTTTGCGACTGTCGTCACTGGGAAAAATTGTGGACTGGGATGTTGAAAAAAATCGTTACTATCACCCTCCCCCCCCCCCGGGCTGGCGAGACGGAAAAAAAATTGACCTACGATTTGTGTCCCCCCCACTGAAAAAAATTCTAGCTACGCCACTGGGAAGGAGAAGGAAAGGAGGGGGAGGAGAAAGGAGAAAGACGAAAACTAAGACGAAACGTTTCTCAATACTTTCGGTCATGATGTGATATACAAGTGTGTCTCAAAAATAATTGTGCAAGTCAAAAGCACCCTCTTTTGGTAATGAGAATTACATTTTTGTGACGTAATGCTTACATCACCATCAAGAGCAAAGTCTTAGCTTTCAAATGTCGTTTGTTCTTTTCAGTTTGCTTGTTTTAATCCTGAGATATGTTCAGTTAACAACGAAAAGGTAAAATCACAAATACGCCACTTTTACTACAGTCAATGATAGCATCAGGCCCTCTTCCCGTAAAAGTGACACAATTGTGACTCCACCTTTTTATTGTTTACAAGATATCTCGAGATCAAAACATGTCAAGCAATTTGAACCAAACAAACAGCGTTTGAAAGCTAAGACTTTGCCCTTGATGTTAACGTAAACATGTGTCACATTAGTATATTCTAATTGTCAAAGAGGGCGCTTTTCATTTGTACAATTTTTTTTAGATGTGCTGCAGCATGTCTCAAAAAATTGTGCAAGTAAAAAGCGCCCTCTTTGGCAATTAGAAAATATTCTTGTGACATGATGCTTACATCAACGTCAAGGGTAAAGTTTCAGCTTTCAAATCTAATTTGTTCTGTTCAATGTGCTTGTTTTAATCTCGAGATATCTTGTAAACAACAAAAGGGTGGAATCACAATTGTGTCACTTTTACAACGGACTGGAGTGAAAGTGGCACAATTGTGATTTCACCCTTTCTTATTTAAATAAACATATCTCAAGATTGAAACAAGCAAATTGAACAAAACGAACGTTATTTTAATGTTAAGACTATGTTCTTGACGTTGGTGTATAGCATAATGTCACAAGACTATTTTCTAGTTGCCAAAGAGGGCGGTTTTCACTTGCACAATTTTTTTGGAGACACACTGTACAGCGCGCCGTTTGACTTAATACCATTAACACTTACCTATCTCTTTCTCGTTCTTCCCTCTCTCCTATTATATTTCATGTCGCGTTTTTGGTCCAATGGATCGATGCAGTGGGTAAGTACAACTGTATTTGCTTGACAATGTATCACGAAACAGTTCTGGCAATATAAAAGTCATATTGTTACATAAATTTACATTAAAAAAAAATATAACTTTTAGAAACGAATCTATTGCAGAACGGATAATAATCTGCAAAAACGAAACTTTTTTATCACAATATCAGTATCAAAGTGAGAAGAAGTAGGGCATTTGGTGCTCGCATGTTCATAATGAGGACCGGAATGGATATGCCCTGATGAATACAATATATTTATAATCGACAAATAAGTGCAGTTTAAATATTACAAATGTATGTATGTGAAAAATATCACACCATATACTATATGTCGTTTCTGGTTTATGCGTTTATGAATGGATGAATGAATGAATGTAGGGCCTATGTATGTATGTATGTACGTATGTATGTATGTATGTATGTATGTATGTATGTATGTATGTATGTATGTATGTATGCATGTGTATGTATGTGTGTATGTATGTATGTATGTATGTATGTGTGTATGTATGTATGTATGGTGTGTGTATGCATCTTGTTTGTGTAATTTCTCTGCAAGATAGAAATAGACCTTCACCCGAACTTGAAATTGATTTTATCGTTTTCTTTTTCTGCTTCATTATTGTAGTCTGTCCGGAAACATGGCTCGCTCCTGAGGCCGGACAGGCGAGATGCTACTACTACGAAAGCGAGCCACAACAGTGGGGGAACGCCAGACATCTTTGCAACTTGATGGCGGCCAGATTACTCGTTCTCGACTTCGACGAAACTTGGGAAACCGTACGAACGTTTCTCGACAAACACTACAACATGAACGGTAGCTATCCCTGGATGTATACCGCCCTGAACGACATCGCCATTGAAGGAGCGTACGCGTGGGCGGACGGATCCGGGGGCCTCATACCCGCAACCCACGGCTGGTGGAACCCCAACCAACCGGACAATCACAACAACAACGAAGATTGTATCGTCATCAACGGTTACGGCCTGAGCGATGTACCGTGTACCTCGCCATATCGGTTCATTTGCGAGTATCCTTAACCCGAAACGTGTCAACACTTTCAAGCTACAATCTTTTGTCCCTTCGGTCCACTTCAACATCTTCTTTAGACAGAGATAACCGTCTGTTCTGGGGAATCATTTATCAAAAATGACATTTTCCTATACCTTCCCCGTGTACGGAGGTCAGTGGAGACAGACGCAGTCGAGTGGAACCACCGGTAGTATAGAGAGACTGAAGCTTTTGTTGTACATCTTCTTCTACCAGTCGTCTCCATTCTTCTTCCACTGCTCATCTCCAGTTCTCTCCCGGACCTCGAACTATCACAAAATTCAGAAATCGGGCTTCCTCTGTTCTTCCTTCTGAACTTTGGAACCAGCTCCCTTTTCACATTCGTGAAACCTCTTGCGTGGACACATTTAAATCACTATTTAACAGGGGCTTCGATCCATCTTTCGGATGTGGGGGGCGGGGGAAAAGTGAAAAAACATCCCACCAATACAAAACTTAACGCCCGAAGGCTCGCCGAAAAATTGAAAAGTGTTTATGTTTAATAGTATTTTCATGCTAAGTTTAATGCTTTTGTCGTGTTTTCTAATGCTTTGTTAAACGTATCCTTGTATGGCAGGTTATGAATTATTCAAGTGTCAAAATTATTGGGAGGGGGGGGGGGCAAATCGATATGTTTGCCCCCTGAATATTTGCATTGGGGTGCCGACTGCCCCCTTGCCACCCCAGGATCGACGCCCCTGCTCCTTAAAACTCACCTTTTCCAGTAAACTTTCGTATTAGGCGTTATATGTTTGTAAATGTTTCTTCTTCTTCTTCTTCTTCTTCTTTGTCACACAGCTGTAACATTTTACACATGCATGATGGAGACAAGTATTGTCTAGAAAAGTTGTAGAGTACTAGAGCTTATTTTTGGTCAAGCTAGGTCGAAGATTACAAGATTATTGATCCTTAGTTCTAGGTGCAAAAATCAATGTACTGTCAATAATTATGATTACACATTCAATGAATGCAGGATCGACAAATTCATGTCAGTGGTCTTGTATAGGCTTAGAAGAAGTTCCAAAAGGAGTATATCATTCTGTTTATTTGTCTTCCCCTCTCTCTATCTTCTTATATTATCTAAACTTTTACATTGCTAAGTACACTTGCAGACTCCATTTTATACATTCTTTGGCAAACAGAGACATAATTTGAAAGTGCAATTGCCACTTTGTCAAATGACTTATAAATTACGTATTCTAGAGAATATTGATACAAATCATTTGAATTAGCATCATTCACAAATAATACGAGTTGATCATCCGTATAATAATATATCTGTGTGGTGTATACAAGTAAAAACGATCACGTTTATGTATACATGTCCAATGACAAAAAGCGACATTAATAAACTTGTTTGCTTTTCACTGTTAGAATTATTATTTTTATCATTACTAATTTATTTTCATGAATTTTCCATTGGTATACTGAACTCGACCTGACTTAGTTGATCAAACATGCGTGAATATTTCATCAATTAATTTTGTGTTCATTCTGCAAAAGCAACTTTCCCAATCATGTCTATACTACCTGCATATACACACAATGGCGTATCAATAACCTATACCTATAGCTTTTGGTAATTTCTATGGGGACTGTGAATTATGTCTCCCACAAATTTTCAATAAGTACTGTGTCCGACGGTGTGATAGTAATAACAAATAACAATGACTTTAGTTCTGAATAATACATCAATATTCATCGTGAGAGGTATAGCCCTGACCTAGTTTTTCACCCTGGAATATCAGTCAGTTTTATACCAGTGTTGTCACTACCCAAAATGAAATTGTGCCAATGGTCGACCCAAAATGATGCTCATCAGTGGCTAATCAGGGGCGGATCCAGAGGTTTTGTGCTAATGATTGTGACATGCAAAAAAATGGTCATCGGTCCCAGCCGCGCGAAGGGTTGTTTTAAGGTGCACATAATGGGACAAGTAAAAACAAAACAAAAACAGTTGCCGAGGGGAGGGGGAGAGGTGAGAGAGGGGAGGAGGTTGGACCGGGTATGTCCATTCCTGGATCAGCGCATGTGCTAGCTCAGTTATGCTAGATCCACAAGAAGCACTACGGGGATTCTGAATTATGCTAAATACTAATATGGGATATTATGCTAGATTTCGCTAAATCATGTAAATTATTCTAGGTATATTGTACATGGGTGGTCCAACCGTGTGTGCTGCGAGTGCGTGCGGTGCGTCTCCACTATGATAACTTACAAACCGCTGACCGGATTTTAATCAAACTTAGTTAAGAGGTCAAATTTCCTTGGGCCTTATGTGCTTTGACTTGTTAGAACAATAACGTAAGAACCACAATTCATGCCAAACTTGGGTCAAGTATATAGGAAATATGATGCAAATAAAGGAACCGTTTAGATTTTAAAGTTGAAAGGTCAAGGTAAAGGGTTATTGAAAGAAGTAATTGTAAACATGGTACTCTCGACTACGCACTACCCATAGGGGGCCTACATTTTTCGGGAATCTTATAAAGATCAGGAATGTAGGCCCAATGAAGCATATTTAGCCTATTATTTTCATACATTTCATTGCTATAAGAAAATGTCTTGTGTGATTGTTCCGCTGTAGTTATAGGCCTACATACCGTATATCATGTATGAATTCGTTTTATTTTGCTCTTAGCCTAGAAGTATAGGCTATATATCTTGATAAAGGTCAAGGGACGATATAATAAATTCTGAACTGTCAAAAGATACGTATGGATTGCATTATTACTTCTGTCTCTCTCGAAACACACACACACACACACACACACACACACACACACACACACACACACACACACACACACACACACACACACACACACACACACATATGCGTACGGAGTCTCGTTTCCCATGTATCTCGCGAAATTTCTCAAACAATTGGCATCAGCAAGGGCGTATAAAAATAATCATGTCTGCCGTATTCAGTCCTGTGCGACCTTCGGTTTATGCAGTGCATGGGTGGCGATCGAAAAGCCGTGGCGCCTTTCTGGCTCTCGGTCGACGACGTGAAGTACATAAATGGTATGTCATAGCCAAAATATTCACGTTGACCCCGCCTGCGAGAGTACCCTACATGCCTATGGCAGGTAATTGTAAATCGTTAATAACCCCCCCCCCTTTCAATTTGTCTTTTAATCTTAAGGTACACACATTCCAATATATCTGGTCGACTATTACATCCTCTGATTGGTTTCTGCATAATTCCTGGCCTACAAAGTCATGTGAGATGCTCGTTTTTATTCCCTGGAAAAATAAGCACAATATTTCCGAATTAGTTAATTAGCTATTAAAACTTTCTTTGTTGGTTTCGGAGCCGGAGGGGTGCTAGGGATGGGTATTTTTGTATTTTTGTACAACGGTGGCGCCTTTCTGTCTCTCGGCTGACGATAAAGTGTACTGTACAACATAAGAGGGTGAAACAGTTTATAATTCTGTCGAAAGAAATAGAAGATATGTATTAATATCTAAATAACAAATATTTTATCTCATCAAATTTCAGTCATTGCACTTTTCCTTATTTTTTTCTTAAATATACACCCAAAATTGTCAAATTAACGTGCTTTGGTCGGTTTTACTTTTCTGGCCTATATACTTAGTCGCATGAGCTACCCTTTTCCTCCGTTTACAGCCTTCTGGCTCTCTGCCGACGATGTTGCCATTGTATAGCCAAAAGTAATGATTCTTACGTTTAATGTTCATGGCGACATCGGTTTTGCCATCGGTTTTGAACTTCTGGCCTGTTTCACTCGAGTTTATTGGCCAAACAGTTTCCTCTGCAATTGAAAAAGTGTTGCTGCAATTATTTCCATCGGCTTGGGTTAGAGAGGAGCCGGTGTTATTTTTTTTCTCAAATTTCATTTTTTTTTGTACGGCAGTGGCGTTCTAGCCGACGATGTAATGTACATCATTAGTATCACTATAGCCCATATAAT
The DNA here is from genome assembly GCA_001188425.1 of Eucidaris tribuloides. NCBI lineage: Eukaryota > Metazoa > Echinodermata > Echinoidea > Cidaroida > Cidaridae > Eucidaris > Eucidaris tribuloides. The sequence goes on along the minus strand of JZLH01S0145390.1, from coordinate 1,887 downwards.
GAAATGTTGATGTTGTTGAATACACAGTGTGCCCTAGCACAGAATAATCAGTAATGGAACTTTGATTTTGGTTGTATGCAAATGAGGATTTCAAATTCAAGCCTGCTTTATTGAGACATTCAATCGTATTAGTCTTGTGATAGCACAGGTATACACTTGAAAAAACTCTGTAAATATTTCCGAGTGTATTTTATTTCCGCGTAAAATTGCTCAGATTACAGATATGTAGGTGATTGGTATTTTCTCATCAAACACTTTCCTTGGCATTTGCCATTTGTCAAGAAGCACACGTGATGAAAATTAAGGCAAATGATTGGCCGGCGCGCATGCATCGCGAATTTAAACTCACGCGCCCGACGTCCCCCGCCATTTTCGTTTCTTACTGCATGAAGTATTGAGACTCGTGGAGCTGGAATGCCAACAATTAAATGCAGTAATCGTCGAAACTTTCTTAGCCAGAACTTATTTGTGAGTGTAAATTAGTTTCAGCGATCCCCACTGGATGATCGTCATCGCAGACGTAGTCCATATGTAAGTTGAATTTTGCAACTTTGTGCGACATCATAAAAGTACAATGTGTTGTTACCAACGAGTGAGCACGTTTCATTCTGTCTGTCGGAAACTAAGTATGTGCAATAACGAATCGATGTGCGCGAAGTTTAACCTCCGCCTTTTGTTCGAAAACTTATCATAATTAATGTGAGATCAAGTGGAATTAACATTGTTGGTTCATCGATTTGAACTGGAACATTCTGCAATATTCAAAACCTTTAATAAAGGATTATTAATACAGTGGTTAATCGTTTTTGCAAATCTGATAATATCTGATGGTAAATTTTGAGGTGAATGCTGTGTTGAGCTTAGGCAAATTCGTACTAACGCTTCCCCCGGGCCGTGTGTTTCGTGAATGCCTGTTGTTGCTATAGGCCTACGGCTACGGTAGTCGCCATACTAAGATGTAGTCTGCATAGCGGGCCTAGCACGCTGGATATTATGTCCATGGGCCCTGGTGATCGGCTTGAAATACTAGTACGCGGCATCGGGGTACTAAGGTGTGTGTTTAACTGTTTATAACAGTGGACACGAAAATAAAAGGAAGTCTAGGCTCGCTATGCAGTCCTAAATTTACGGAGTCGTACTCCTAACATGAATGAGCTAGGCGACCTCGTGATAATTATAGGCAAACTCATAGTCATAGGGCTAGGCTTAGTCCTCGCCAAAAATATTTCTATCGTTATTGCTGTTTAAGAACAGAGTAAGGTTAGTGTTAGGTTTTAGTCTAACGTTAGGATTGCAATTTAGAATTAGGATTTAAGGGGAGGAGAGTAGGGTTTTAGGGTTATAGGGTAACCGTAGGGTTAGGGTATGGTGGGGCCTACTGGGAACATGTGTCACGACGAGTATATGCCCTAGTTCAATTCATTAATTTCTGCAAACATGGTCAATATGTGTTTGTTTTTTATTTTGTTGACCTTTAGCAAACAGTGAAATAAACGAAGCTGGTGGGGCCTACTGGGAACATGTGTTGCGACGAGTATATGCCATAGTTCAATTCATTAATTTCTGCACACATGGTCAATATTTGTTTGTTTTTTTTAATTTGTTGACCTTTAGCAAACAGTGAAATAAACGAAGCTACCTAGAGTACGTGTATAGTGCATTAGTACATTACATTATCAGTGATTCAGGATGTATAAGTGTGTGTTGCATTGTTCATGTATTAATATATTGAATATTTTCCAATCCTACCTACAGATAGAACAAGATCTCCGTTGCTGAGAAACAAGCGAAGCAGTGGAAGCAGAATCTTCAAATTAGTGGAGACATGGATACAGGTATTATGAAACAGGAATTCTTTCCAGATCCCCCACCACACACACACGCACA
>JZLH01S0145353.1:0-22206 GCA_001188425.1 Eucidaris tribuloides | reverse complement strand
CATTTTTTTTTAAATCCACCAAAAATCAAGAAAAAAAGTATTAAATTAAAGTAATTAAAAAACAACACATAAAACTGGAAAATTTTGTTCTAATGTCAATTATCATAAAATTAATATCAGAATAGTCTATTACAAGTTTAATAAGGCGCGTAACCACCACGTGACCCAACAACAACTCTGAATACCACCATTTTTAAACACAGGTTTTAGCGTCGAGTCGGACTCAGCATTCCTAAAATACTTATATTATACTTGTTTCACCATGGGTGAGTAAATATTAATCACAGATGTACCGTTAACGGAAAAATGGCAACTTCTAAAATGTCTATAAAATATTCCATAATTATGAGCATGAGTGTATTAGAGCTAGTCTTCATTTGGGGGAGGTGGCACACTGTGTTTCCGTATTTTCCACTTTTCTGCCACCCTTGACTCCGCTATTATTTTTACGATAAAGGAATGGGGAGAGGAGAAATTAATATCTTCACGATCTTTAAACCATACACGAAAGATAACCGCCCTATACTGCAGTGTCACGGACCATGAATAGAAATATTAGCTATCGTACAACTTCATTACGATTCGAAATGAAGAAAAAGAAGCAAATGTACTCTTGATCTCTTTATCGAATAGTTGTGAATTCACGTTGGCAGCGAAAAGCATTACACTAATTGTTAATCTCCATTTCCGCCGTTCTGTCAGCTATAATACAATAGTACACACACACACACACACACACACACACACACACACACACACACACACACACACACACACACACACACACACACACACACACACACACACACACACACACCCACACACACGTGCAGTTATTCATACATACATGTAAATATATAATTACATAAATACATAAATAAATAAACACATTATTTCATATATCATACATAACATACATGTATACATACCGTATAAACCAATATGCAGTCATACCTGTTCTAGATAGAAAGACCATCATTACTAGAAAAAAAAACACGCGTTGTTTGTTTCCCTTTAAATTTGAATTGGAAAGTGCTTCTCATTGAAAGGTGTATTACAAGAACCTGCACTTAAAGACCACATGTTCATAAAGAGCCCTTTTCGTCTCTTTAGTATGATCTTTATAAACATGTAAAGGTTTCACAGCATGTACATTTTCAAATAATTGTATATGTACAGTATTTATGCTTCATGGAATAAATACCAGCAAAAGAGAAAACGGTTCAAAATACTTGACATAAACATAATGATTCATCACTCAATATGCTACACTATTAGTCATATATTATTCGCAGAAAATCGTGGCTCGCTCTTGGAGTTAATGGCTGTGGACATCAAGTGCATTGTTGCTCATTTTCCACCTCAATTAGACTATTTTCTTCGTTCTTTTGCTCACAACAACACTCATAATGTCAGTTTGAAGTGATGTCGTTATTTGTTCACACTTCTGACTGCGAGTGGCTGGTCAAATAAAATAGTCCCCGGTTTAAGTCTATTTGTGATTCAATCGGTGGGCAGGATTAAATCCATAGAAAAGCAATCACAGATTCTCAGAAATGTCAAGAGATGGCCTCGAACCCGGCTAATTCGGATGCGATTTCTTTCACGTCGGAGTGTCGGGGTGAATATTGACTGGGCCATGCTGAACTATTTTAATTGATCGTGGATAGGAACCGACAGGTCCCCAGGAAGAATGAGCAAATCCATCTACGTTTATTTCAAGCGCCTGGCGATGGTATTAAAGTTAGTTATGTTCCACAACTTCTACACATAAGATTTGACTCATTTGATTAGTAACAATTCATCAGTCATTAAAATTGATATGCTCTCTGAACTTTCAACAAAAATAGGATGTTAACAGTAACATCAGTCAATGTTATAAGAGGGTCAGGTTCTCAGGTAAATTACGTCTAAGATTCTAAACTTAACACCCAACGGTCACCTTGGTATAATGAAGCCAGATACATGGGTCCTATATAAACACAGATATTCATATGGTATCTATATTGTCTTGCGAACTTTTTTCGGACCCTTAAACAGGGGTCATGATGTTTACAGGCACCCTTAACATACGCGTCGTCTTTTTCCAAGAATATAATATTATATAAATATGTTTAATATTCCCCCTAATCTTTAGTTTGCTGTAATTTCCTCTGATATCATGCATATGGGGTCAGTTCAAGGCTTTTAGAGGCACACCCTTCCATACATTCTCAAAAAAAAAATATCGGTCAAAATTATCAGTAGATTAATTAATAGTTTGTGTCCGTCCGACTTGTACATTGGTCAAATCAAGCATTATTTTGCACAAAATTACCAAATTAACGCTCAAAACAACCAAAATAATGATTATATCTACCAATGTCGATTATTTTGGTCAATCCTCTTTATGAGCATAAAATACAAATAACTATATTCGAGGTATTTTTTAGAAGGAAAGTGTCCACAAATTGAAATAGAGTGCTCAATTAATTGATATTTTTTCCCATCGTTGAACTTTGACTTCCATCCCCTCCCCTCCCCAAACACACACACATACGTACAACGAGGTGTCTGGAAAGTGACGTGACGTCACTAAGGTCAATAGCCCTTCAACCAAATTCGCACTAAAGGTGTTCAATTCCTACATTTCACCCAAGCTAGCTGGATGGAATGTGTATACAATATCATCTGACGTTAGAGATTTCTTTTACAAAGCCCTATTTGCACAAAGTTTACTTCTGAAAGTGAAGATAATAAGCGGGCGAATGAAACGGTGAAAACAGATTCATTCTCTAGAAGGGTTTTAAGCGTTTCTTAATACAAAACGTATACAATATCTATTAAAACTGTCAATACGACAGAAAAAATATCTGCGTCAATCACAAATTTATAAATTTGGGTCAGTTATGAATTAAAGATATTTACCTCAAGGGAAAGGAATTCTTTGATAAGTGGACACTTCATTATTTGTGTGTGTGAGAGTCCTAGTGTAGACGATGTCGTATTATCATTTTGCCCGAGGCACGAGTTATAAAATCAAAAGACAAAATGTACAAGTCCATATCACTATTATGCGATAAGTTAAATGATAAGATTCAGCTTAATATAAGTAATCGCAAATTCCCATACCCCACTTATGTATTAATCTCACCATTTGAAATACTTATACTCTAAGAAACAAGTTTGCCTTTGAACCACTTCATCACCATATAGCTGCACAAGTTCGGCAACCCACCAATGACGGAACCCTTTTTAGAGGAGATATATAATTTTGTTGTAATAAATCTCAAAAACACAGGTTGTTGTGTTGAATATACTGAGGTATTATTATATTTGTGTTGTTAAACAAAATAGTGTCATGATAAATGTTCATGTAATTAACCAAGTAACTAACTACCTAACTTACTCATGAATAAGATAACTAACTAAATCACTGTAATAGATAGATAACTAACTAACTAACTAAGTAAGTAACTAACTAAATGCATAAATAAATAAATAAATAAATAAATAAATAAATAAATAAATAAATAAATAAATATGTACGTAGCTACCTACCTTCCTACCTATCTACCTACCTACCAACCAACCTACCTACCTACCTACCTACCTACCTACCTACCTACCTACATACATACATACATACATACATAAATACATACATACATACATAGATACATACATACATAAGTTAACGTTTACCAAAGTTCTTGAAAACATATTTCTAGGCAAATTGATATTAGAAAAAAATAACATTTTCTACTTCACATTCGAGGCTTTCTTAAGAGTATACGAACCCGGATCCGACATAGTTTACACGTCTCAATTTGCGGCATTGCTCGTCGGATGATCCGCCGTAAAACTTCTGACGTCTTGACTCCTGTATAAATTGGACTTAGGGACTAAAGAGCTAGTTAGGCCATTCTCAGCTAAAGTCTATGGGATAACAAAATAGTTTTCAAAACACCATCGTCAAAAATGAATAACTGTGACATGACATGTTTTCCTAATGGTGTAAAGAAGTCAACAGCATATCACTTTTTTAAGTAAGGTGCTAAAATTATTTGTGATATAGATGTGTGAAAGTGCATTGAATTAAACATGAAATTGACAGATACGTTACCATGTTCTATTAACATCTTTTTTTTCCATTTTTTTCCTCAGAGAAGTTAATTAGATGTGAAATTATGGATTTGGGAAAGAACAATATACAAACATTGTGTTTTAGTTCGTGTTTCATGCGCAATGCACAATTATGGCGTAACGTATTTGGGTAACGTATCTGTTTGTAATTATCGTTAAAAAAACACTTCGAGTACATTTCTTGATTATATACGCTGGCTTTTCTTGCCCATTTTATTGTACTAGTCATAACTTTTACTCGGGTGGATCTTAATATAAATATATTTACAGTCCTAAGATACTTCTTAAAAGTAACGTATCTGTTGCACACTCTGTGGGTTCGGGTCACCCTGACTTTCAGTATTGAACGGCATTATTTCCTAACGACGCCAAATTGGTCTCATGCTATCGACTATTAAATCAACGTGGGTAATCAGGATGTTCGAGGGAAATATTACTTTTTGCTTATGTATTTTCGGCATAAAAATCATCATAATTTTGATGGTAACGTATCTGCTTGGTAAGCGTATCTGTTAGTATCGTATCGTGTGCGACAGAAACAATACAAACGTGTGTTCGGCGAAATAATGGCAATTTTCTCAGAGTTTTTGTGGTTTACAGTGCAGGGGTCTGTGCAATTTACTAGCGGGTATTAAACATATGTCAATTGACTTGGTAATACTGTAAATAGCTTATGGTACAAATGAAAACATGGGTGAAGTATCGTGTTCGCTCATTTTTTGTGCATTCCTGATTTAATTTATTACAAACGGTTTATTGTTTTCAAACGCCAAGCCGTCTTAAAATATTACTTTTACATATTCAAAATGGTTGACTAGATAGAATGTTCAGCCGAACTATTATGCTGAGTTAATTTTTGTTAGGGTTCCAGATCGGTTGACCTTTTTTAGGTACCGTATGCTGTTCAACTATCGGGGACAAGCCACTATTGACACGCGTGAGCGAAAAATATAATCGATGTACTAGCTGGTTGAAGAGAGCTAAAATGAGGTGCATACAATTATGCAACCATCGTAGGATAATCAGTCATTTCTTCTCGAACTTTTAAGATGTAATTTTTTCCACGTTTCCTCTTGATACCTCATAGGGGAGCACACATACTCCAGGAAGGCTCATGTAGTACGCCATTTTCAAGATTAAATATATTTGAAACTGCTTCTTTTCTCCGTCTAAAAAGTGTATTTGCATAAAGGGGTACCTCCAATGGTTAACAAAAAGAGCGGCGCTGTGCAGACTATTATGGTATTTTTTCATTGAAATATCCCTCTGGGGACAGAAAAATGCCTAAATGGGACACTTTAGCTGAGGAATGGCCTTAATCAACGTTGCCGTGTTTGTTTTGCTGCTCGTAGTAACACGAGTGAAACACGAGACGAAAATAAGCTGAAACCGAGCGTACATTTGTTCGCAGAATAGAATTGACTTTCAGGGGACTTTTCGTCTTCCCGCTAATGGCCATTATTAACTTTGCTGCGTCCTAAAAATGGATGAGTTCTATGTTTAGTAAGAAAACCTAGGGAGGAACTGGTTAAGATTGTCAACATCACATAATACTCTTTGGATAAGGTTTATCGATATCTTAGATTCTGTAATCTCTGTGAAAAAGTGGATACATTGAAAAGCGGCTATCCTTACACCCGATTTCAAAGAAAAAAAAAAGAAATACATAATGATCGGTCTGACACTCACATTATCATAGCAAGTTTCGCATTAGATATTTGTAATGATCATCGTTTTGATGTTGTCTATCTTGAAGTGCATTATGCTATGATTATGTTATTAACCGCCGTGGTGGCCTAGTGGTTAGAGCGTCCGCCTTACGTCCGGAAAGTTGCGGGTTCAAGCCCCCGACCTGGTCGTACCAAAGACTTAAAAAATGGTGTCTGCTTTCTAGGCAGGCGCTCGGCATTGTAGAACAGAGAAGGCTAATAAAAACATTTATGTTATGCAGGGCCCGCTTGGAGAGCAGTAAATATGACGTTATTAACGTAAAGATAATTACAACAAGCTATCTACACTGCAAGAAATGCGGTTTTACTATGATTAAAATTCAGGTCTAAGATAAGCAAATTACACAGTCAGCAAAATATGTTATCTGTATTTAATGATTTGATAACTTTCGAATACTAGTCGTGGACATCAAACCAGATTGCCTTCAACACTTTTCTCGCACGTAAACTCGTATTAAATCCGTGTGTTTCATATCAGTAATAATTCACCATTTTAAGACAGCCGAAAGAGACAAAGGGGTAGCCGAATTTTTGGTATGCATAACGATATCGGGATCTATAAAAATCGCCTTTCATGGTGGAAACATTCTCCTTTCGCACCGCTTGATGTGGTCGTCATTCACTCAACAACTGTAGATCTTCTTGCGAAAAGTTTGATATCTTAAAATAAACACGAGGGGTTTAATTTACGCAATGCTAACTTGTCCGATACGGGCAAGTTGATAGAACGCGGAACATCAAACGGTTTTTGGACTGACGGAGGTATTGAGTTCAGGTATTTCAATGTGTAAACAAATTGTACTGAGACAATATAAAACGATATCTGTTTTGTGGACACACAAATCAGTGTGTTACAAAGGTTGTAGCCGAATGAATTTGACTTTGGTTAGCCGAAAGGCGCTTCTTCGTTCTGATAAATGTTTGGATATCAACATAACGACGATTTGAAGTGAACAAAGTTGTCCTGTTATCGAAACGTTTTTCACATATATACGAGAACTTACATCAAGAACACTCTAAAAACAACAATAGTAATAATAATAATAATAATAATAATAATAATAATAATAATAATAATAATAATAATAATAATAATAGTAATAATAATAATAATAATAATAGTAATAATAATAATAATAATAATTATACTACTACTACTACTACTACTACTACTACTACTACTACTACTACTACTATTACTACTACTACTAATGAAACATTTTTGTATAGCGCATAATACATAGGCAAAATAGCCTGTCTCTAAGCGCTTTTTACAAAAGGAGTGGAGATGATGCACTGGGTTCGGAATTGTTTACAAAATGCTAAATAAATGTGTTTTCAAACTATTTCTAAACTTTTCGTGTGTTTGTATATTCCTAAGATATTCCGGCAGATTATTCCATGAAACAGCAGCTGCATATGAAAATGATCTTTCCCTATATGACTTTGTCACAATATGTGGGACCTGTAATAATGACTTTTTACTTGAACGGAGCATTCTTTCTAGTTTATATGGTGTTAACAATCAAATGTTAAATCAACATTTAAAAGGGACGAGGAGTGACCACACTTTGTATGAGTTGCATTTAACTTTTTAACCAGCTGTATATTGAATCCAACTGAATGAAATGTTAAATACAACATTTAGAAAGAGTGATAACTCCTCGGCCGTTTGAATATTGAAATAACATTTCAGTTTTCAGAGTCAAGAAATATTTCATGTACCTCAACGGAAGAACTGTACAGAATTACAGCTACTTTAAAAATGAGCACAATCGTTAACTGTGGAATTACTACTTATGCTAACTAAGGAACTGAGATAACAAAATTTCGCAAAAGTGAAGAAATATATAAATAACCAAACAACAGTAATAACGGCGGGAGTTTTTTTTTTTTGAAAGCTGACAGTGTAAAAAGTTATCCACACAGTCATTGCCATTGAAGAGCTGTGGGTGACTTCAAAGGCCCGCGAGGGACATAGCACAACAAACACTCGTAAATTCAACACAAGTTTACCCTGACATTGTTACCTCTATAGAGAGGTTTCTGAAGAGCAACTCGACCACATTGTAACAAGAGATAAACCAGTTCGGTTGATTGTCCGAAGAATATATTCATACTTTGATTCCATTTACGCGATTGAGATAATTTCAGGCTGCAACAATACCAGAATTGATTTCCAGATAATTATCGATGACCTGTCCGTAATTGGATAATATATTAAAATTTAAAATTGAATCGCAAAACTTAAAAGCAAGCAAAATCAGGAGCATCTTTCCATTGACCGCCATTTAACAACCTTAATTTTTATTGATGGTGGTGGTGGATGGAATTTAAATGATTTCTGATGCCGATATTAGAAATATATTTACTTCTCAATAATGAGGATGGTATAATATGATAATCATTTGGTTATATTTTCTTCGTGAATAATCAACCTGTTTATCCACCTTACAGGTAAATGACATAATTGGGAGTAGTCCTCAACTTGGGGTAAAAGTAAACTATTCTAGAATCAAGTAAACTATGAACAGACTCTACTCTGAAAATTTTGTAGTCAAAAGTTGACTCATTTCAAAACAATTTCCATCAGTATGACTTTTGGCAGACAAATTTGTGTAGCTTTCTATGGGATAAATTACTCTCGGGGCTGGAGAGAAATAAAGTGCCGGTATGTTCATGCTTAATTCTCCTTAAGTAAACAAATTCAAGATAAATCCTTCCAGCCATGCAGGAGATGCACTTCACCTGGTGTATCTTTGATATATATTTCAACCAGTTTGGTTCGAGGGGCATTTTTTTTTATTCCTCCCAATTATGTTACTGCTCTTAACTGTGAGTATTCCGAATACATGTAGTTTATAAGACTCATTGTCATTACATAATTGAAGGAACATCCCTTTCCTGTTTTGTGTGATGAAATGATGCCGTGTCACTGCATTATATTTGACTCTGTGCCTAATCCAAGACTAATTTTGTTTGGTGGATCGTGAATTTGAAGTTGAGGGGATCTTTAACAAAATCCCTTTGATTTGTAAAAAGTGTTTACTTCGTAATATTTTACATTTTCATAATACGACGCAGTAGAGGTTGCAATCAAAATCGGGAGGCTTTAACATGTGTCTTCAAAAAGCAGAATCAAACACAAACTCGATCTATTGAGAAACGCTATAAAGCATTATTCATGGTGTTGCCGTAATAGTTGGTTCAATCAACAATTAAACCCCTTTCCGCACCGTTTGAACCATGTTTCAACTAACGGGCACCGACGTCGAACTTTAATCACCCTTTTCTCCCCAAAGTATTCCTCCGCGGTCAGAGCGATATTTTATAGCTCATTATGACCTTTCAAAATAATACACGATCAATTTGTGGGTTCCCCGACACATTTTGAACCTCAAAACCACCGGGACCACTCTACCAGGGTAAGTAGCGTGACCTTGCGTGACCCAAGTAAAAACATCATCACATCAAAGGTCTTTAGGATTCCTCGCGATACCTTACGAACGGGAGAGGGTGTCCGTCACGACACCACCGCTAAATGGAATTTACAATCGTGTGTCAGGAAGATTGGTTCCCTCGGAGGAATACGTCCGGTGACAATCACGCACGTAATCCACGAAAAGTTTAGGGTTCGATTTAGAACCACTTTGTCGTAAATTATACTTAACGTTACTTTACTTTACTTTACCTTACTTTACCTTACTTTACTTTACTTTACTTTAGCTGAGTCCTTGCGGTGCTCGTGTTATGATGGACCAGTCCTTCCTGTCTAGCATAGCTCTCCCTAGCTCGTCAACACCCAGACCAGTGTCTCTCTTTAATGCCTCAATGAAAGTTTTCGCTGGCCTTTCCCTGCATTTCTGTCCATGTGTAGGTGTCCACAACATGAGTTGGGAGACAAGTTCATCTCTTCTCCTGAAGCAGTGGCCAGCCAGTTTTAACCTTCTCTGCCTTATTTTGGGAGTGATGTTTGGTAGATGGCCATCCAGATCAGCATTGCATAACGGTGCTCTGCATTTGTGGCACAAAATGTAATAGCAACATCATTTTGAGGACCTGATTGGCGATATAGATAATAGTCTTGATAGCGAAGATCGGGACAATATGGTGCTAATCCCGGGTGCTATAATGAGAACCCTATTTTTTTTTACGTCAAACGGTGTTGATAACACCGAAAGGAAAACATTGTAAGAACTTCCCATTTTCTCTCTCTTTTTGTCTAAAGATAGATTGAGATTAGAACTCGCTCTTGTGGAATATGTTGTCACTGTCATGTCTCACTAAAGACATGTTGTATATATACAAGGAGTGCTACAATCTAATTCGACAATCGGAAATTGCTTTGATTTGCATCCACTGGGCGAAGAAGTGAAATGATAGAGAAGAACCCTCGAAGTGACTGCTTCATTGTTCTTCAACCTTTTTTCCTTTTACTATGGCAACATATTTGATCAGATTCTTCCTGTCTTTGTACGATGTGTGCTTTTATGTATTCATGGATCATGCTCGTTGCATGACTTTATTTTAAGCTGCAGTTATCCCTCAAACGTTTATATTTAGAGTAAGTTATAAAGGGAAAGTTTTTTTCTTTTCAACTTGGGGGATGGTAATAATCATCAATTTGTCTTTTCTGTTTCTTCTATTTCTATAGAATAGTTTGAAAGGGTTAAAAAATTATTGTTCTTTTTTTTTTATTCATGGAGTATTACATGAATTGAAAATAACCCCTGGATGAAGCTGTAAAGATTATAGTGATAATATGTTTAAGATAACAAAATAAAACTGATGTGGATAATAATGATAATGATAATAATAATAATGATAATAATAATAATAATAATAGTAATAATAATAATAATAATAATGATGATGATGATGATGATGATGATGATGATGATGATGATGATGATAATAATAATAATAATAATGATAGTATAATCATCACGAATTTTATTCCAAATAATTTTACTTCTTTGTCAAGTACCCCCCCCCCCCCCCCGTTTCAGGATGAAATTTACGGATATTGCACACATTTCTTATTCTTACTAGGTAAGGACTGCAATTCCGCACACATCGATGGAATACAGAGCTGGGACGATATTACCTGCTACATGTCGGAACAACATCAAACGACACCCCGCGACACTCCAAAAGTTGTCTTTTCTTCTGCCGCGTTGCCTTTACGATCGTAACGGAAACAAAAACTGGTTGCAGCGTGCGAGCAAAACAGGAAACGAAACGCCCAGCTTTTAAGTTGTAATCTTTACCAAGATGTTTTCCGAGCTCTTCGGATTTCTCTGTTATTCTTCCCAAGATATTATTCATGCCTCGAATCTCTTCCATTGTGTCGTCTTGTCATGATTTCTTTTTCACCTGTACCTCGGTATTATTTTTCTTCTCGCGAGATGACAGTCAAAAGTGAATGCACTGCTTACGCACCTCGCATGAAGGTTACCCAAATAGGACGGCGTGATGAGAAAACGCAGTCTAGTAATACGTAGTTATTGGTCAGATCTCCGTCAATTGACAGTCTATTTTGCAATTTGTGACAGACAGATTTTTCAAGAATAACAAACATGATATCGGTCTGTTTTTATTCCGATTTTATTAACCATTTAATATCTTGGTCATGGCGAACGTTGCGAACTGCTTTCTACAACTTAGTTTTAAAAGGCAAATTATTCATAAAACTGCTTAAACACTAATCATTACAATTTTCATGTGGATTATACACACGCCCTTAGGAAGAGATAAATATCATGCTTAATTTAACTTCTTTTGATTTCACATCACGGTAAGAATGCTCTCCAGACTAGATGAATCATCATCCGATTCAAATAATCATAATTATCATCATATTTTTTTACTGTACAAAAGAATTTGCCCGCGTTGTACATTAATGCTGACATATCGAAGCATTCCACCATAAGTTCTTAATTACTCATTGCTGGAAATGAAACATTTTTGTCGTTTCCTTTATACATTTAGTGTTTCAACACATAAGCTTTGGCATTTTCGCTTTCGAAAATTATTAAATATTTCAGTATATTATAACGACAATGAAAATCGTTGAAGAAAGCTTACACTTGAATACATGGGCCGGGCTTATTTCTTAGGAATACCCTGCATGATAATCTTGTTTGTCTCATCATTTTTTTCTTAAAAGTTTCTAAGTACACCCGTACAGAACTGACGATTAAACTGACCTTAAAAGTTGGTAACAAGTATTTTAGTGTGATTAATGTATACTGGGTTTCATGTTATCCATCAATCCATTATTCACTCGTCGGGTGTCCGGCAGAAGGGCCCTAGCATTATAATGTTCCCGACATTGCTTTGACTTCATGTGAAAAGATGCAATGGTTTTAATTTAGGAATAATTTAGCGTTAAGGCCATTCTGCCGGGCAACCAATGAACTAATCTACTAGTCTCCAGACATTTACAAATGATAATTCCTCTACAAATCTTCCCCTCCTCTCTACGCAGTGTTATGACATACATTATCCCCTCTCCGCTTCGCAATTTGTATTCGGAAGAACTCAACTTCGAAGGGTGATCATCTTTTCGCTATTACCGTTTTCTTAAGATTGTGCTACAGGTTCATGAAAATCCAGGCCTTCACAATGTTTCTTTTCCGAAAGTTCTCTTTAGTGGTGGGCTAGTGGCATTTACATGCAGTACACCTTAATAACTCATCTACGAAGCGCGATTGGACAATGAAAGTTTACCATTCTCGAACTTTACATCTTACTTTCTGGAAAATGGGAATAAAGTCAAAATGTAGGTCTAATCAATGATGGTTGTGTGATGATGGCTCAAGCCATGTATCACCCATCTACTCGTGAACATTTCATTTGTGTACACTTTCTCGTAAAGAGAAAGCTACCGAAGTTGGCGTTAGCCCTGTCTTGTGGTTTTGAGGGCAACGGTAAGTGCTTCCACCGCTACTTCGCACATAAACTTTGAAAACTCTGTAACCTGAACGGCTGAACCTATAGCAAACTTTTGCGGTTATGTAACTTTGCTTGCAGAAAGGTGATGATTAACGTAGTCCCCAATTAGTGGTCAAATGTCATTTCTTTAAACACAGACCTCATTTGTACTGCTTACAAGACACCCTCACAAAACAGAGTTTTTAAAGTAATGACGATACAAACCACGGTAATTACTTTAAGATTTATTTTAAAAAGGGGCCTTTGAAAAGGGGTAATGAGAAGCAAACGACTTTCAAAAGCGCAACTAGATTGAGTTACTATTTTAGAACAGTATTTTAAAGATTTTGTTCGACAATGAATACCTGCACAAACACTTGACAATAGCAGATCCGTTGACTTTTCATAGAATCCACACTGCTCTGGGTTATGTTGTCAAAAAGAGGAGCAACAACTACCTTAAAAGTTTGAATTCTCAAACAGGCAATGGAACATTGAATATTTGGGTACACATTTAAAGTAAAATGTACTTCCAGTAATTCATTAATTCCGTTTATCTTCATTAACCCAAGGCACATCACTTTACAGTAATGCTTTAATAACACGTTTTATTATCTTAAACATAGTAATGATATTGTGGAACTGTCTTTCGTGTTTGTTTGTCAAAAACATGACGTCATGAATACATCAAATCTTCACCTTCATTCCAAGACAAGATCAATATTGTGTCACGCCTGAATTCTCACGATCTCTTGGTGTATGTATTATCGTACATAGAGATGTATCTGTTGTATCCCTACCTCAACTCTTAAACGTGTTTATTTTTGTGGTGAGGGGTATACAAACCGTGTTTATTTTTTACCGTTCGTACGTCAAATATATAACGGACTATGAATAGTGGAGCAGATAACCCGAAGAATCGTTCAGTTGATGATACAAGCATGACATTTGGCACACATGTAGATTAACGGTTGCTCTTTCAGAAAAAAGATCTATGCACAAAAAATTCCAAATGGCGGCCATTTTCAGATGCTGCCGATGACATCTATTATGAGATAATTACCAGGTTTTTTGTTGATATGTGTCAAAATTGAGTAAAATCTTAACTTTAAGAACCTTGAGTGTGCAAAGACTCATAGGAATTTGAAGGCCAGCAAAAGGTCAAAGGTCAGAGGCAGGGGTCAATGACCTTCCTGATCACAATGTTAAGTTTCTTTGAGCAAGTTTCTATTATTTTCCATAACTTTGCCCTTTTTTGCACAATTGTGACCATACTTGGGTGATAGATGTCTCATAGGAAGCTGAAGGTCAAATAACGGTCAAAAGGTCACCTTCAGGGGTCAATGACCATTTTAAACACAGGTTTATTTGTTTGAGCACGTTTCTATTATGGCCCATTACTTTGCTCCCATTTGCACAATTGTGATCAAACTTGGGTGGTAGATGTCTCATATGAAGCTAAAGGTCACCATAAGGTCAAAGGTCATTGGCAGGGGTCAACGACCCTTTGAGCCAAATGTCAATTTTGGGGTAAGTATCTATTATGTCCCATAACATTGCTCCCATTTGCACAATTGTGGCCAAACTTGGGTGGTAGCTGTCTCATAGAAGACTGAAGGTCACCAAGGGGTCAAAGGTCACTGGCTGGGGTCAATAACCTTTTTGAGCCCAATGTTATTTTGGGGGCAAGTTTTAATTATGTCCCATAACTTCGCCCCCATTTGCACAATTGTGACTAAACTTGGGTGGTAGATGTCTCATAGAGAGCTAATATCACCGAAACGTCAAAGGTCATTGGCAGGGGTCAATAACCTTTTTGAGCCCAGTGCTAAGCTTTTTTAAGCAAGTTTCTATTATGTCCCATAAAAGAAAAAAAAGATCATGGCCACACAAAAAATCCAAGATGGCAGTCATTTTCCAAGATGGCTGCCAGATGACCACATCATTATGAGATATTTGCCAAGTTTTTTTTGTTGAATGTGGGTCAAAATTGAGTTCAATGTTAAGATTTTCAGACCTTTTACCTTGCCAACAGTGAATATAATTTAAAAAAAAAATCGGATATGGCTGCCTTTTTCTAAGATGACCGCCAAATACCGATGTCATGCAACTACACATATCGTCGTCGATATGTTGAGGTGTTTGATTGATCCAACCACTCTATTCAGAAAAGCATATGACATTATTTTGTGTTAACCCGTTTATTCAACAAAAGTAAACATAAAATCTGAACAAGGTAACAGTATCTGCACCAAATAATCTCTCAATAATCTCTTACAAACTCTTCAAATGACATGACATAGAGCTGATTAAAATGTATATTCCAGGAGTCTAGTTGATCCAAAAATATATTTAAAACAATCATTTACCCCAGTGTATCTGCATTCTTCAACCTTGAAAAAGTTAATTGGTCCACTACACGAAAAAAATCAAGAGTTAACGCTGATGCAATTAAAGTATTAAATTCCCTTCCCTTCCCCAATCTTGAACCTGAGAGATCCTCTCTACGTTTCCTGAATTCGAAAAATAAATATAAAATTAAGGTAATTTGTTTTCTTATTTTGCATAAATACTTCAACTGGTATCACACTTTGAAAAGAAAGCCTCAAGCATAAGAACTATGATGAGTGTTTCACCCATGGAGATCCACTATTCACCTTGCATCCTCATTCCTTAGCGACGTAACTGACGTAAAAATGGCCTATCATTCAAACTTTATATTGCAACTCAAAAGTAATAATTAAAAAAAAAAAATTCTAATCTTAACCTCACTGTCCGAATTGAATGCTAAACTACCCTTTTACTATCCATTGATCAGCATCCACCTTGGGTGCCTGACAAATTTAATCACAGGAGCAACTGTAGAGCGGAGTGTAGCTTAGTCCATTCTTCACACATCTGCATCTTCTACATCATTCCTCTTAACCATTAGGAAAAGTGTCGGCTTCCTCAACCCGCCCATAACAATAGAACTACCTGTGTTTTTTAAACTCTAAATTTTAATTCTTACCTTCTGGGCTTCCCATCTTGCTGTAAACTTCTGGTGCTGTTCACCCTTAACCCAATCCTTGATCTTACGGAATAACATTGACAATGTTAATCAATTTTCTGACTTAAGGAAATCTAATCTCTACTGGCGTGGACCATTTGTCACTAAAGGCCACTTTTTGGTTAACTTGACACGTGAATTAAACTTCAGACAAAATAAACCGACCCATAAATACAGAAATTAATGTTCTGAAAACAACACGAGACCAGACAGAACATATTTCAGATAGAGGCACATAGAACAGTAGCATTGGCAGCTACGTTGTCACTACGGTAAACAAGGAACAAGGTGATGGCCAAATGTGTCTCGCCCAGTTTCGCGTACATACAATCTCGCTAAAAAATGTCACACTGGGTTCAAAAGGTTTTTGACCCCTGTCTGCGACCTTTGACCTATTGGTGACCTCCAGGTTCGCATGAGTAATCCACCACCCAAGTTCGGTCACAATTGGGCGAAAGGGTGCAAAGCTACGGGACATAATGAAAAGTTGCTAAAAAACATAACATTTGGCTCAAAAAGGTCTTTGACCCCTGCCAGTGACCTTTGACCTTTTGGTGACATTCAGATTCCTATGAGACATCTACCATCCAAGTTTGGTCACAATTATGCAAATTCTGGCAAAGTTATGCACCATAATAGAAACTTGCTCAAAAACTCAACATTGGGCTCAAAAAGGTCATTGACCCCAAGGTGACCTTTGACCCTTTGGTGACCTTCAGCTCCCTATGAAACATCTACCACCCAAATTTGGTCACAATTGTGCTATTGGGGCAATGCATGATAGAAACTCGATCAAAAACTCAACATTTGGCTCAAAAAGGTCATTGACCCCTACGTGACCTTTGACCTTTTGGTGACCTTAAGCTCCCTTTAGACATCTACCACCCAAGTGATCACAATTGTGCAATTGGGGGCAACATGATAGAAACTTGCTCAAAAAAACTTAAACATTGAACTCAAAAAGGTCATTGACCCCTGCCAATGACGCTTTGCCTTTTGATGACCCTTTGCTCTCCCATGAGGCATCTATCCCAAGGTCAAAATTGAAATTTTACTCAATTTTTGACCCACATCCACAAAAAACTTGGTAAATATCTCATAATTATGTTGTCACGCTGGCAGCCATCTTGGAAAATGGCGCCATCTTGGATTTTTTTCGTGGCCAGGATCTTTTCTGAAAGAGTGACCTTGACTCTATATTCCCACAAATTTCATGCTTGTATCATCAACTGAGCGATTATGGCTCAAAATCGCTTTTATCTGCCCTCCACTAGAAGCTGGGGGCACGCAAGAGAAGACGAAGCCGCGGCGCAACTCAACAAAACTAAATTCCAAATGTAAATATTAAGAGAGAGTTTAAGAATGGGAAGTTAAGGATGCGAGTATGGCGTTGATTGGTTTAACACAATGAATGAATTACACCCAGTGGTTACCCAATTATATCGTCTTACCTTTTGTGTGTTGTCTACATGTGTCTAGTCATGTGTTTGTTACAGCAGTTGTAAATGTGTACATGTATTCCACTGGCCTCCTTCAAATTGCTTTCAAAAAACTGACCTGTAGTTCAGCAACAATTGCACAAATTTGATCTCCCCAAAATCTTGAATATACGGACTGTATAGGCCCTATATGATCTTTATCTAATTCATACCTTCCACATAAACATATCAAACACTGACACACATACATAAACATTTACAAGTGTTATTTCCTGCCCAAAATGTACGTCAAATGAATCAATTTAATAACACAACAGTATGTAGACCTACAAACGTCATCTCTCTAAATAAAAAATAAAAAATGAAAATATGACTCTATCGAAAGACTACATGGTAAGACACTGATAAATAAATTGCATAATGACACCAACATGATACCCCTTAAACCCACCATTTAACAATGTTTCCAGTTTTAAAAGTCTGAGCGACACGATCCTAAATGCTACTAATGCCTCTGCATCATAAGAGCTAAAACCGAAACCCCGCAAAAATTGCATTTCATAACGATCATTAATTGCTCTTTAAAGTGAACAGTAATGAGTGACCATTCCATTTTTTCCAAATATGCTGCTGGAGATATCATCACGGTTTGACAACTTTTTAAATGGAGATTTGTCTATAAAAGAATGAAAAGAAGTAGGCCTATAGAATCAAAAGCAATCGCCCCTTTTGGTGAATGCGATTCCACAATCAAAAAATACACTGTTCAGATTTGCAAAGAAAGTTTCACTATCAAATATTTCCCCTCCTCCTTAGGCATCTTGTAAATCGATCTGGTAAGCATTTTTGTGTCTAGCTTACTTTAGTTCAGGTTTTTTTCGATAATGGTTTTATGTTGCATGCTGGTTTGAGTCTACAAATTCAAGACGAGTTTTTCTAGTGTTGACGTCTATCCAGTAAATGTAATGCTGTTACATTTTTTTTTCAAATAAATTAATTCTTATGACACTTTGGACTGCCCCGAGTCAGTCACTCCCATTTAAAAGGCGTTTTTAGTGCCTCATGCGACGAAAAGAAAAGTTCAGATTAAACCTTAGACTGTTGGGTGGTTTCAGTATATTTGTGGTTTCATGTGCATATAATATCAAGACAGGTGTCAGATTTATTTGACACTATGATTCATTCCAATCCAAATCCAAACACCATTGTATGTGCAACGCTCTTTAAAAGGAATCGTCAAAATAGCCTATATTTGTGAATATGTCCGACTGAAAATTTTTGGGAAAATTGAATATAATATTTTGGTCAAAATGACCAAATGATTGGTCAAACTGCACCACACTTTTGGACGGTTTTGAACTACTTCTCAGTTGAACACATATCTACTAATTTACTGGTTGCTAAATGTTAACCAATCCTATTTTATACCGTTTGGGCCTTTCCCCATCCCTGTCCAAAGATGAGAACCTACAAAAAAATTGACACAACGAGTCAATGAAGACAGATATTATGAGGTACAGACAGACACGGTTTGATTTTCCAAGTTTTAAAAGATTCTAAAGATTCTAAAAGACACCGATTTGAAAGGTAATGTTTAAAGCACAGGTATAGTTTTTGGTCAATCAGACAAAATTTTTGTCAATCTTTCACAAAGTATTCTATGGTCATCCCAGACATCAGAAAACAACATCAAACCTACTGAAAATGTTTTGTTTTGTTTTTATAGTGACAAATTATGATGTTTAAATCAAAGGAGAGCATCGGGCGGTGTGTACATATGGGAAATGTCGGATCCCCCCCCCCACGACATTTTACATTTTGAGAAATTTCTATTAAAACAAAAATAAAAAGTAGGAAAGTTTCAGAGCAAGCAATTTTCAAGGCATCATATAGGTGGATCTAAAAACATAGTTGCAAACAATTTCATGGTTTTTTTTACCATTTACCAAAACTATACCCTGGCTTTAAGCTAGTTGAAGCTGTTTTCACAGACGACAAAATATCGCGGGCTAATTTTGTGTAAACATACCTCCACAGTGACGACACATAAACCACTTCGGCTGTCGTCGACTTCGTTGATACATAATAGGGCGAAGGCTTTTCTGTACATGACCAATTTAAATTCAATGATACGGTAACATACCTATCAAACGATGTAGTAAATTGTATCTTCATTTTCACGGACTCTGTTCTTTTTTCTCCCGTTCTGGATTGAACCAATAATGACTGTGGTGATTTGTGCTTCACAAAGGAACGCCCTTCGATGAAAAGGAATAATAGCGGGGAAAATGAGACCACCCGAAATTTTGCTGAAAAATAAAATAGAACGTGTTTTTGTGATTTTAACTTTTGATTTTACCACCCGCACACTAGCTTTTCCAAGTCGCGACAGCAGCAGGCGAGGGCTTCCTTTCCCAGAGGAGACCCGTTTGCGTGCCTGTCGTTCTACCAGTAAAGAAGCCACGAGGTAGTCAATATTTAGAAATGTATTTAAAAAGGAAGACTTCCCTGTAGCTTGCCGACTTGGAAAAGTCACTGGGGTAAAAAAAAAGAAGAAATAAATGACCGATATCCAAATGCAAGTCATTGTCGATGTGGGTTATGCAAGGAACTGTCAAAAAGGAAAGAAAGCAAATTTGTGTGGCCGGCCGGTAAAAAAAAAGTTGTTTCTTCCTACAATGTTTGTGTTCTTTCAGCCAATAACAAACTAGCGACGTGTGTAACTGGCGGGAAATCACGTGTCAACATCTCATAACAACTATGTGTACAAACTGAATTCAAATGCAACTTCCAAATTGACTTGAACTTAGTGCAGACAAGATCTTTAAATACTATACATGACGGACATTACCATACTTTCATTCCCGTTTTCACTTCATAAATTTTGTTTACTGTACAAAATAAAGTATATATTGATTCCCATATACTCGGTGAAGGTGATAATTATATTGATCAAAACGGATACATTCAAGATCTGTAAAGTTTAACATACTATTATTTTTTGTGGGAAAGAAATTTGTGTCAATTGCGTTTGAAAGAAGGGGTGTATGTAATCGGGTTCTCATCAATAACTGTTATTTCAATAGTAAACATACCAACTCCGCTTAGTAAGTTAACATTTGGTCCATTTGACATCAAAATTACCCACTTTATATTTCCATGATATTATTATTAAAATTATTCGAATGGTATCTCCTAAATTGTGTAAAACTAAGGACAAATAAATACCACGGCACAAAATACCCTAGACTTTGTCGTTTGAATCGAGGCTGACTCGAACTCATAACCGCACGAGTACCTGAGGATAATTTTTGTTTTGCAACAATGCAATTTATCGAACACGTTTTCATCTCGCTAAAAAGAGAACATGATGGCACTCATTTTATCGTGCTACTTTTTTATGTATACGTATATCGGAACATATCCAATCCATTAACCTTGAGAGTCCCCCACCCCCCCAAAAAAAATCAAGTCAAATCAGTTTAGTATACTATTTATAGCTCACCTTGTAATTTCTTAAACAAAACTTAACCCCTGTGCGTCTTACGCAAGTAATCATCGGCTTAATAATTGAAGTTACCTTAACACCAAACAGCGAACAGTTGATAAGCAGGTGCATCAAACTTTCTAGCATTCGAGTTTTGCCCCTCGCTACTTGACTATACCCCAGGGGCTGCGCGGGGGGGGGGGCAGGGAAGGGGGCGGTCGCCCCTATTTTTTTTAAAGTAATAAAAATAATGGGGATTTTACCGTTTTTTTAAACATTTCGTCCCCCTCCCATTGTTGTTCATTTGGGTAGTATTTTTTTTTTTGGGGGGGGGGGCGCTTGTCGGATGCTGGTTGTCTTGTAATGTGGCTAGTACTAAAATTGGGGGCGGGCAAAAACAATGCTTTTGGTCGTCGTCGACCCTTGCCCCCTGCTTGTCGGATGCTGTTTAACTTGTAATTTGGCTAGTATTTTTTTGTTTGTTTTTGATTTTGATTTTTTGTTTTTGTTTTGTTGTTTGTTTTTGTTTTTTGGTTGGCAAAAAAATATGCTTTTGGTCGTCGTCGACCGCCTGCCCCCCGCTTGTCGGATGATGTTTGGCTTGCAGTTTGGTTAGTATTTTTTTTGGGGGGGGGGCGGGGGGGGTCAAAATTTTCCCGACAGATTTGTCGCCCCTCCTAAGATTTTACCCTGGCGCCGCCTTTCACTATACCCCAGTCATCACACACCTGGTCGAGGGGCAAATCAAAAAAACTGAACGAGATTGAAGTCAAACGAAATATATCGCGCTCACTTTGTAGGCGGCCGACAAAAGAAACGAAGGGCATTCCCATGGCAGTTCTTTCATGGTTCTGAAAAGAGTCCCCGAAAAAACTTGAGGTACATATGTATATATTTGTGGTTAAGCAAACCATAATGACGATCGAAGGTGACAAACAAAAAAAAGAAAACTTAGAGAGGACGAGAACCTGGTCTTTTCGGCAGATAGACGTTACATTTAGCGTGGTTTAGCTAGGATCGTTGTCCGACGCGGTATGGGGTTTATGGCGTGATAGCAGGTGTCGTACAACTAGTTACCATTACCGACCACAACAACAAAACAACACGACAAATGAATAATCGATTGGTAGTAAGAAGTATTTTGTCGGGTCAGGATTCCCTTTCTCTCTTGACTGGATGAGCTCTCATTCCCTTTTAAATAGAGCAAATATTTTCGTAGGTACCTACGTGTATCCAATTGTCTACATGATAGAAATATATTTTAATATTATGCATATATATTTGTTTACAAAATTATTAAACTTATTATTTTTTTAACCTTTTCACGTTTTTCTTACTTTTATGATCGTTTGAGTGATATTATTAATTTCAATGATACAAGCCATCGCTGAGATATAATGAAATCAGATTGATATGTACTTGATCATAAATGACATTGCC
>JZLH01S0145346.1:29820-45849 GCA_001188425.1 Eucidaris tribuloides | reverse complement strand
ATAGCTTTCTACATGGTATCACATTAACCAATCAAATAATCTCACTTCATTAAAACTTTTGCCATTGGCTAAACAAAATTATTAGGACAAAAGAACTTCTCCTATTGGACTGAGGTCTCCTACCGATGATGTCACCAATGACATCATCACCTGATTCCTGGTAGTAAACATTGACCAGTGGGTATCCCCGTTTCTTCAAAACACAGTGACGTCACCTTAGTCAGTAAACTGGTAGGTAAACTTTGGCATGATTGGTAGGTAAACTTTTGCATCATGCCAGCCCACTCAAGGAGCTGGTAAACTTTTGACATAAACACAACAGACCTACACCCTTATTTTGATCATCTGATCTTAAAGTAACCCTCACAAAATATAAGATGGGCAACTCATTAACATAGTACATAGTACTGATAGTTCATCATAAACCTTATCAATACGTTTAACATGAAAATATATTGTCTCCTAGCTGTAAGACAGCTATACGGTTATGTATATTAAATTAAACCAGATATCATTATCTTTAACGCAAGAATTAACATAATAACTTCTTATAAGACATTGTACATGAACATAAACTCTCTGGATATCCAAACAACCAGGTACATTGTCATAAACTAAATACAATAACTAAAACACACATGTCATACAAACAGTGTAAACATAATAGTGATCAATCCTAAATTACAAGATAATAATCTTTTAAATGCACAATTACATATACAACATACAGTTAGCATCAGGGTACTCCTTTAATATAGGGGACCATTATACTGACCAGACCCATCAAGGACAAACAGTTTGTGTGGGGCATTCTGTATAAATGACTAGATGGTGACAACACTTATTTTCTGCCTAAACATAAACACTGCTAGTGGAGGAATTCTCATTGACTGGCATGGAGATTTATTGGTCACACCTGTCTAGTATATAAAGTCCAGGCGAGGCAGTTAATTGGGGAAGCTGAGGTCATGACCCAGTGACCCTGTGTACATGTTTATACTATACAGGTAGTTGAGTGTACACAGTAATACTATAGTCCTTACTGTCATTCTTCCTTTCCTCCTCTTCTTCATTATTATTATTTTAACCCAAATTTCCTTGGGGTTACACAATGAAACATACATGTAGAAATGTATTAAACATCTATGCAAGAAAACTAACTGCATGCGTATGTTAGGCCTACACATGTAAATATTTGTTTGCATTTGGTAGCAAGAAAATCACTGCAAAAGTTTAATCTTAGTGTTGTCTCTATTTTGTTCATACATGTACTTCTGGTTATGCAATGAAAATTCTTCACTTTTTTTTAATGTATTTTGCTCAATATTCTGACATATGGGACAAACAGGCGTCCCGGGAGAGTTAGTCAGGATGCCGGGACAAAGGAGCAAAATACAAGACAATCCCGGGAAATATGGGATGTCTGGTCACCCTGACACCACCCCCTCCCCTCCCCTTCCCCCCCCCCCTCCCCTGGTGCAGTGCCACCCCTGAGTGTGTCCCACAACAAACATCTAGTCCCGGTATTCATCCAATTTTTTCTTTTTTTATATCAATGCATTATTTACCATTCGTTACACACACAAAACAGTAGCCACCGCATTAGGATATATGATGCAAACTGTAACCCATTGAAGACTAGATACGAGACATTTTGTTGAGGGGTCTAAACACACATGGGGACAACTCTATACTTTTGTCTACAAAGTAATGAGTGGTTGTTTTCATGCAGTCGCGGCACAAGAATGTGCTCTGAAATTCACCTTTCTAAACAAAATTGTACTGAAGTATTGCTCCAAATGGATAGTTTACCAATTACCTCAACATATAAGTACTTGAAAATGAAGGTCTCATCCCTTCAATTTCATTTTTTAATTTTACAAAATTTCTGCCCAGTGTCCTGAACAAAATTCTGTCCAGTTTTGGCGGGACGGGATCATTCAATCTACACAGTGCAAACTTTGTTGTTTTCTTCCAGTAGAGGGCGTATGTGGTCCGTACATAGCTCTGCTTAGGACCACATACTTCAGTACGTGTGGGTCTATAGAGCAAAATCAAATTGTCTTCAATGGTCTAATGTCACATTTCACTTTACCTTGTCTCACAGTTTTCTTTTCATTTGAGAAATGAAAGTCTAATGTTGACTGTCTGAACCTCTTCTGGGCTGGTTCTCCTTTCTCTGTCGGTCTTCGTTTACTGGGCATCATCAATGTAGGATTTGTTTTAGGAAAAAGACGGGATACTCTCCATGCTCAGCTCATATGAAATGATGCACTTGTGTCTGATACAAGAGGAGCCTGTTTTAATTTAAAAAAAAGAGACATGTTATATTTTGTTGATGGTGTAGGCGGGTCTGTTCACGATACTGGGAAACGTTTGTGCCATTTTGTCTTTAATCTCCTGTAGTGTAATTTAAGAATAGCATATATTTAGTTACTTTTAACTAGGTCATGTTATCTTAGGTGCCAGCAAAACACATCTGAGAATCACAAACATATTCATCCATAATGCATTTTGAAAATAATTATGAAAAACTGGCATTGTGGATGTAACTGGACACCATGTCTATGTTACATCCACAACGTCTTATTTTGAGATTTAACTGCACATCTGTAATGTTCTCTTGATGATAAAATACTTGCCTGGTTTACTAAGGGCTTCTGTGAGTTAAATCAATGCAACAAAAAAATGCGAATGGACAGAAATACCGACTTCCATGGTTTCTAATGAAGTTGTTGGTTGTAACACTGTAATGTTGTGCGATGTAACCGTTTGTGACATTTAGCGGGAAACCGTTACATCCACAACCATTATCAGAAACTCAGGGAAGGGAATATTCCTTTCGTTCAAGTTTTCTTCATTGGAACTGGTCATCATGTAGGTTTTAGCTATGGAAGATTTATGGATGGCATTAGTAGTAATTCCCTTTTAGAAGTGGAACATTAGCAGTAGGACACAATTCTAGCTTGACAAATTTTTGGATTGGTCCAATAAGATTCGAGGACACAGGAGTAAATCTAGTACAGTCCCAGTGGACATGGGACCATGTGTGTATAACTCTAGATATATGGAGTGTAGTCACCCGTTAGAACAGAGCAAAGGATGCTCTACTACCCCGTAGTTTGACTTTGGCAATGGTTGCGGGACCGTCCCTCATTCAATAATGTGGGACACCCTCCGCCTCGTAGTACTGGGCGGGCTTATTAATATTAATGAGCTCAGACGTAAGGAATGATTCTCGGTATTTGTAACCAAGTAAACCGTGGCATTGCCCGTTACCCAGCATGGCCTGGTGGTTGTGCCGCTGACCGGATATTAGTAGGTTTCAGGTTCGAATCCTGTTGGGTCAATCTTTTTCTGAGTCATTAAAAATAACAAATCAAGCATTTGATTTTATTTATCATTAATTTGATAATACAGAGATGAACAGCAAATTTATTCTGCATGTTTTACATTGTATTTACATCTTCTAAGTCAAATTTTGCCTAAGTGAAGTCGAACAGATTTCTGTGGTCCCAAGAGATTTGACTTCGGCAGAGTCACCTGTATGACTACTTATTGACTTGCGTGCACAGCAGTGGGATTGTGCATTGAACAGTACGGGCGCTGGCCTGTAAACAGGGATTGTCCTAAGAAACGGAGATTGTCCTCATAAACGAAGACAAACTTTCATGAACTGTGTCCTCATACACTGAGAATGTCTTCGTTTATGAGGACATTTTCTTTTCACCTTGCCCTGTGGGGCTTGGACAGCAGTTATGGGACTTGAGAGTGATAAAGTTAGATTCTCCGTCATGATGTCATCTGATACCCCCAGTTCACCATCTTTTTTATGACTTGTCCATCTTCCCACCAACCTGTTTTGAAACCTGATATGTTAAAGGTTAGTGAAAAGATTGGGAACACTTGAAAAAGCCTCAAGAACCAAATGAGATGAAATATATACCAACTATACACTAGCTGGAGTGGATCTCCCACCTGGGAGGATTTGTCTGTAATTTGTTTACTTAAGGAGAATCAACGTAAACATAGGAGTATCTTAATTTTATCCGGGGATGATAAAAATAAGCCCCATAGAGAGCCACACAGCAGGTTTTCGTGCCACGAGTGATATTGAGATTGTTTGTTTTAGAAATGAGTCAACGTTTGACTACAAGATTTTCACAGGAGAATCCTTGCATAGTTTATGTGGTGTTCAGCGGAGTCTATAATAATACACAAAGAGCCGTTGCGTTGTAGGACATCTTGTCACTGAGTTTATTCAACGGGAGCCATCTTGTGCACCTCAGTGCTAGTCTATTTTCAGACTGTGATATTAACATATACTATCAACACACCTCCCTTTCTCTTCAAAAAGAAGGTTTACATTCTTTTTGCACAAATCATGCATGTGCAATATATATCACATAACTGGATCATCTTAAATGCTTGTTTTTGTAATGGCATTAATATATTGTAAACTGCTACTTAATGGCGAGCGGTGGAATTTGATAAGAACCGTTTCACAGACTCTATCTTTTGTAACATCTATAAACTGAAACATTTGAATACATTTGTGTGTAAATTCTGGTTGTCCATGAAACTCATTTTGATTGTAACATAACATGATAACACATCATTTTGTAGCATATATCAATGTTTGTAATGTAAGGATAATATTCAGTATCCTGTTTTAAAATAGAATGATCCAGGTATATGTGAACAGACAAAACATGTAATATAAACATATGAAATAAAACTATAATATATAACATCGCTTGTCAATGTCCTTTGAGTCCATCGCGAATAACTGTGGTTTCCAGTTTTCACTTTCAACAGTCTGTAAGTCCTTCATTTGATTCAGACATGCATGTTACTTTTCATGCATTATTGTCCGCAGTTTTTTTTACTTATCGTTCATAGTTCATTGTTCACATAATTTCACAAATTCAAGCGATCGGGCGGTTTGCTTATTCGTCCGCTTCTGGTTGTTGTGTAGGATGATGACTGCGCTGGATCGGTGGTTGGTTCAGCTGGTTGGGTCGGCGTTACCTCGTTGTCATCTGCGTCGTCATCCTCGTCGTCATCAAACTGCGTTGATTGCTGGTATCGATCATCTCGTCGTGGGGCTGGTCTGAGACTCACAATTTGTAGAAGTTCGAACACTGTCTACGACAACTAGCAAAACAGTAATCACGCACATGAAAGAAGTATTTTCTCTAAGTTCAAATCATCTTGTCTCAACAGACGTTCACGAACACCATTATCAATCAGACCACAGATAATTCTATCTTGTATCAAACTGTTGGTCAACTCACCAAACTCACATGACTGAGCGCGATCGCGCAATTCTGTTGCATACTGATCTATTGTCTCATTCACATGTTGTGATCTTGTGAAAAATTTGTGTCTCTCATACGTCACATTGCGTTTCGGCATGCAGTATTTTTCAAATTTTTGCATCACTTTTTCTAGTTTCATTTCATCACCTTGAGCAAACTCAAATGTATTGTAAATGTCAAGGCTGGCATCTCCTATGATATGGAGAAACATTGAAGTTTGGGCTTCGTCATCTTTTACTGCCATACCACTTGCTACGTTATATAATTGAAACCTTTGCTTGAAGCGTTTCCAATTTTCAGCTAGATTGCCGATTAAATCTAGCGGTGCAGGTTGGCTTATGTGTATGTTTGTTGCCATTTTTCTCTCTTTTTTTTTCCAACACTCTCTGAACAGTGCTTTAATCTCTTATTTTACTTATTGGTATCTTTTCAACCTAGTAACAATAACGAGACAAGCAATTTCTAGAGTTTTGTATGCCTTATGCACGCATTTTATACTGCACACTGTAGTGCTAAGACACAGCTAGGTTATGCATATCATATTACACTGTACCTTCTCGAAGCATCTCATTATCACACAGAGACTGCTTTGTTTAGATTTCAGGCCCTGGCTATATGTACTGTACTGTGCATGTGCTGTGGCTATGCACTGTACTGTGGCACTCTCTGGCTGCACATTGAAAATAAGACTTCACCATTACAGGATTACTGGATTCTTCTGTCCTCTTTTTGGGTGCTTTTCCCCTTCCATAGCGTTGGGTGCCCACTCTGACATCATGTGGTGTTCAGCGGAGTCTATAATAATACACAAAGAGCCGTTGCGTTGTAGGACATCTTGTCACTGAGTTTATTCAACGGGAGCCATCTTGTGCACCTCAGTGCTAGTCTATTTTCAGACTGTGATATTAACATATACTATCAACACAGTTTACTTGATCAGCCAAAGTTGAGGACTACCCCCAATCATGTTATTTACCTTTAACATGGAGCTAGCGCACTCATTTTGCATTGGCAAATTCCAAGGGCACTGAACTTTCCCATTTTTAGTGTGTGAAGAAATCCTTATAAACTGGGACGATCCTTGTTATCAAAGACGATCTGTGTTTATGGACCTGCGCCCCTGGCTACTGTTGAACATATGTACACGTATAGCATGAAAAATGCGATGCCGATAGGTGCACTACAAACAACCAGGAGCGATTGTAAAAGGCACCGGTCTTCACTATATCACTTCCAAGCGTGAGTGTAGTGTAATACTATGGTGGCCCTGAAGGGACATCGTAAATCATGAATATCCTCGCAAATATTCATGACTAACTCTGCAATATCGCACATTTAGTTTCAAATATTGGCGCCAATATTCACGACTATCGCACATTTAGTCGCGAATATCTTCGTCAATATTTACGAGTCGTGAATTTTGTCGCAAATATTGGCAAACACATTCGCGACAAAATTTACGACAAGTCGTGAATATTGACACCAATATTCACGAGATTTGCGATTTCACAGAGTTAGTCGTGAATATTGGCGAAGAAATATGTTACCCAAATTCACAACTGGTCGTACATTTTATTGTGAATTTTATTTCAAGTACTTATGTGCCCTTTCTCGAGCGGGGACATTAACTACATGTAGTCTGCGTATCGGCCTGTTTTAAATTAGTGATTAATTCCAAGCAGAGAGCCAACAAAACCAATAGAACAGTAGGAGGAGGAGAAGCAGTAGGAGAAGGAGAAGGAGAAGAAGAAGAGGAGGAGAAGAAGAGGAGGAGGAGGAAGACAGGAGAATGATCGAGGTGTAATAAATTCACAAGTACAAACTGTATCACATGAGTCATGACAGCAGCATGAAAGTGCACACGTTGTTGTCATCCGGTCAGTGGGGCTCAGTGGGGGAGGGAGTTATCTCTGTCCATTTGTTTGGTATGTGGTCAGGAGGTCAGTCTGGAGGCAAGGTTTAAAGGTACAGACGTTTTAAATCTTAGTCAGGGAAAAAAATAGAATTTTCTTTTCGGGGGCTACTTTTCGCCGTTTCAGTGCTTTCCAGATATTCTTTTGTATTGACCCTATGGTAATTTTCGGGGGCTCTTTTACACATTTCGGGGGCTCTTTTGGCCATTTCGGGGGCTAAATCGCCCGCAGCCCCCGTGTATTTTTTTCCCTGATCTTAGTCTATATATTTTATCACAGAGGGGAGGAGGAAACAAAGTACATGTATACAACAAAGACCATGATAATAAAATAATAATTATAAATAATAATAAAAATAATAATAATGATGATAATAATGATAATAATAATAATCATCACAATAACAGTAATAACAGTCATCATCATCATCATCATCATGATAGTCAATAACTATTAACAACGTTAAAAATATAGTCTTCTCATTCTCCCCCTTGTTCTTTTATATTTCTTTCTTCTTCCTTCTTTCACTCACCCATAGAACTATGGGGTATACAGTACAAAAGATGCTATAGCCCCATAGCTTGGCGGCCGTAGCCGGGACGTCCCGCACGATCTTGCATGCTGGCCTCATCGTCTCGCGATCGTACATGTGAAATTTTGAATATATTATCTTTTCATGCCTATGAAGCATTTTCATGGTTTAAACAGCAATACAATCATGAAATAACCTTAAGTCAATTATTCTAACTAAAGGTTGTTTGTAATTTTTACCTGTAGCCCTGCAAATTGAATGCAAAATTCGGATCAGCCTTCTCTTCATGAAATTTCTTCGTCTGTTCTGTTATTCTCGGAAGTTGAATATTAAACTCATTTCAGGTCGCGCGCTGCATAAATCTCTGCCTCCACACAAGGGCCCTGTCGGCACGAGAGATTTGAATTGCGCCATCTACGTTAAAATGCCTGTTAACAAGTCTAACCCGTTTTCACTGGCCTTTACCCGGAAGTGCTTAGAGAGTTCGTCACCTGAAAAATCATTTTAATCAGTCAACCAGCTGGGCACCGACAAGATTTCCACTAATTTTTGCATTTCTATTATTTTTTTTATTCTCAACGGAGGAAATCGCAGCATAAACATAAAATAGGTAAGTATTACACTTTATCAACGATGTGGTAAGTTGAAAATGTATAAGTTCACGTACAAATTTCAAACGGTGGTTTGACAGTGCAGAGCTCAGAGCTGTGCACTCTACGAGGCGACAGTGATTTGCACAGCTTAAGCGTGCTTTCACTTGTCTTTTTCTCCTCTTTTTTCTTTCTTAATCTATTTTTTTCTTCTTCTTCTCCTTCTACTCATCCTTCTCCTTCTCCTTCGTCGTCTTCTTCTTCTCCTTCTTCATCTTCTTCTTCTCCTTATACTTTTTCTTCTTCTTCTTCTTCTCCTCCTCCTCCTCCTCCTCCTCCTCCTACTGTTCTATTTTGGTTACTTTTGTTGGCTGTCTGCTTGGAATTAACTAATTTAAAACAGGCTGATACGCAGACTAGTTAATGCCCCCGCTCGAGAAAGGGCACCTAGGTACTTGAAATAAAATTCACAAGAAAATGTACGACCAGTCGTGAATTTGGGTTGCATATTTCTTCGCCAATATTCATGACTAACTCTGCAAAATCGCAAATCTCATCGTGAATATTGGTGCCAATATTCACGACTAGACATAAATTTTGTCGCGAATGTGTTTGCCAATATTTGCAATAAAATTCACGACTCGTCATAAATATTGGCGAAGATATTAGGGACCAAATGTGCGATAGTCGTGAATATTGGCGTCGATATTTGCAACTAAATCACGACACTAAAATAAAATGTGTGATATTGCAGTTAGTCGTGAATATTGGCGAGGATATTCACGATTTACGATGTCCCTTCAGGGCCACCATACAACACACTGACGCTGTTATAGATCTTAGAACTAACATAGATCTAACAGTCACCTAACTTAGTCTATTTAGTCTTAAGACAGTGATGCGTTTCTTACTCGTTGTTAGAATTCTGAATTGGCAAATCACCCACAGCAGTTCGTACGTATGGGACTACGAGAGGCCGGAGCTTGTCTTGAACAATTACATTTACACCAACATGTTGCAATACCCAATAAAAACACAACTTCTCTGAGTTAGTACTATCAATTCCACAAAAATAGTCTATGTAGCTACAAGTCCTAAAACCAAACATACTATAGCAGAATACCAACAATTTTAAGTGAAATTTCCTCTCATAAATCTAACGTTGTAGTATACGTACCAATCCAATCGTTGTGCGCCCTCTATGGCTAAATTTCATACATTTACCTCTTTCGGTTTTTAAGCCTGTCGCAAAACATGCCGTAATTTTTTTGGTCACTCGAAATCAAATGCAATCCTCGATAATCTTTGCATATCCTATGAAAAGAAACAGTATTGCGTATTTTTCATAATTTCATTAATATTTTACAGTGTCCATTAGTCGAGAAAATGTATTTACTAACTCATTTGAACTGTATATTTCATCTGGTTGTCTCTCGATTGTCGTTCGTAATTCGTGCATAGTGAAGCTACGGCTACGTAAATGAACACACGGGACTAGGACTATTGACCGATCGTGACTGAGATTGAGTGTGTGCGTGCGCCTGGCATCAGATGAACTGATGTGATGATGAGTGATGTAATGTTAGAGTTTACAGACTTTCCTATCGTGTTCTGCTGGCACACACTAACTTGAGAAATTGAAAGCATAACGTTAGATATTAAACAGTGGAAAGTGGGACTTGTGACAGTGATCAATGGGTGCGGTGCAATTGACATGATTGAACTGTTGAACAGGTTTCATGGTGCAATGCATGCAGGATGCAATGAAATGCTGAACATGCTGAACCAATTGTGATCCTGACAATTTCATCGTTTTTTCCGGGGGGGGGGGGGCATTGACATCTTTTAATTGTAGCAATCATTTTTTTCCCCCATTTTTCCTAAATTCCCAATAGGCTAGCTGGCTAGGCCGGGCCAGGGCAGGGGCGCACGTCCACGTCCAATATCACAGATTATTTGCAATGTCAGACTCGGAGATTATCTCTGAATATATCGCCGGATTCGGAGATTATTTAACGCGTCATCAACACTTGGCACAAAGAAAATCTCTAGCGTTTCGGAGATCATTTTTCCAAAACATGATCCTGCAGTGCGCAGTGGTGGAAATAGTTCTAACGTTAGATTCTATAGTCTTAGTCTTATGACAAAAATAGTGTCAATGAATGACAAGTCATAAAATATAACGTAGATCTAACAACTTACTTACTGGAATGGATATCTGCAATTTTGCTAAATTGATAAAATTTTGCTTTTAAGGTATTGGCTAACATTTACCACAGTTAAAAAAATCTGAGCCACATGATTCCCCATGCTACCAGTGTCTTTGATGACGTCTAAAAATGAAGCCCTGAAAAAGTTGTATTTCAAAATGATTATTTAGAATCTAGTGCTTTAAAAAAGTGAAAATCGTAAGTTGACCAGATTTACTTGCCCATTTCCTCCCATAGACTTACTGTGTGTACACCTAGGCTATTAAAACTTGCCCCGAGTTTTAATTGTTTATTCATGCATAACTTGCCATTGGCAGTGTAACTTTCCAAACTTTTGTATTCTAGGGTGTTTATTTATCCATTTGAACACTACTAATATGTAGTTTAGATATCAAAGTTTGACATTTTTTTAAATTGAAGTTCCACAATGTTAGCCTATCACTTTAAAATGTAAACAATCGATCATTACTTGCCAAGTTAGGTAGGAAAAACACTAGATGGTACTGCTGAAGATGTTGCTGAAAAGTCAATGAGTCAATTGGTCCTGAATGTAAAATTCATAATTTTACCACACAGTACAGATGTAAAACGACTTAGCAATTTATTTTAGCGAAGGCATTTTTGCCATTTTATCAAAATCATCTGCTAGTACACAAAAATGTTCCATTGAACTGCACATTTCAATGAAACATTTTTGGACACATACAAAATCTACAAAACAAGGTGACTTCTTAAGTTCTTACTTGTTTTTGTCAAATTTGAAAATAGAGGAGGGGAAAAAACCTAGAATAGATCTACCACCTGAAAGCTTTATGTGTGGGGATTATTTTCCACCAATTTGTATGATGCTAGTCTTACATGTACATGCTTAGCGTCTAAAGCAGCATTTTGTTTACAGAATGTTTTTGTAGTTGAAGAAAAATAATAATTGGACTCTCTCCAAAAACAAAAACAAAATATGTAGATCTAGATCTAATGATATGATAATATTTTGCCTGTTATGAAACTCTCTTTCTTCAAGCTTTCCAATGATATCAAACTTGTTGTGTTTCTCAAAAAAAAAGTTCAATAGTCACTGACCTCTCGACTCGAGTGACGGCATCATGGCAGTGTTTGTTGCATTTTGGCAAAAGTTTGTGCTGTACTGTAGAAAGGACCTGGCAATGTAAGAGTACAATTGTGAAGTCAGTCACTGTACATGTACATGTGAATAA
Source organism: Eucidaris tribuloides (assembly GCA_001188425.1). Classification (NCBI taxonomy): domain Eukaryota; kingdom Metazoa; phylum Echinodermata; class Echinoidea; order Cidaroida; family Cidaridae; genus Eucidaris; species Eucidaris tribuloides. The sequence continues at coordinate 34,069 of JZLH01S0145346.1, read as the reverse complement.
TTGTATAAAAGGTTTTTTTCTTGGCCAAAACATGTCCGCTATTACAACACCCGAGTACAGTAGTTAAATTTTCTACTTTAATTGTGTGCCTCATCATGATCTGACTTGAACTTGAAATTGCACTTATATACTCCTTTGTGTGAGAGAATTAGTCTGCAACTCTACATGATAGAAGGTACTGGATAACAAATGTGTCAAATTTGGTGCAGTCACATTGCTCTCATTTTCTCGTTTTGTTGTTCCATATAGCTCATTACTCTTTGTTTAATTGCTTTGTTGACTTAGGGGGACGCAGTGACGATCAGAACAAGGAAATTCATGACCAACCGCCTTCTGAACAGGCGACAAATGGTAAGTACGTCTGTATCTATAATTTCCTGCACGCTTTAACCAGGGCTCGACACTACCACTTGCCCGACGCAGGTAGAATTTTATCTTGCAATGAAAGATCAAAATTGCCTGATTAGGCCAGTAAAGTGAAAGCTAATGGAGCCCGGTCCTACTGTGATCTTGCTAACAGACCCAATGTTCCTTCATGTAAAGCGTAATACCTTCTCCTAGTCACCAAATATTCAACAGAAGTAATGGTATGAACTCAATTGTAAGACGCACCCCTCGACCCCCGGGAATGGTGCGTCATGGGTGGGTCATTTACCAACAAATAATGATGCAGGGTACTGTCATGGAAGCATTTGGTCTGTCACAGCATGGTGAATGGGGTGCGTCAGTTTGTATACGTTTACATAGGCCTAGGCACAGTCATCATAAGAAAATGGTCCGTCATAGTCGAGACACACAGGTGCGTCATGGTATATGAAAATCTGACTCACGTTTGACAAGTGACGCACCATTCCCGGGGGTCGTGGGGTGCATCTTACAATTGATAGGTGTATAACATTCATTTCCCATAGACAAAGGTACATGTATCTCCTGTCTAGTCTTCAGTGGGTAAATTGGCAATGGACTGTTGCAATATTGTAATTTACATGTATGCCTAGCATCTATGTTGTACAGTGTGTCCCAGAAAAAACAGAACCCTAAAATAAAGGCTGCAGTTCGAACTCGATTAACCGGCCAAGTTGGGACCAGCAGCCATCTGGATAAGTGATATGTCCGGATAAGAGAGATAATGTGCAAACACAGTATAGGGGGAGGTGAAACATGCCATAAGTTGTAGTAAAAACAATCCATACACCATGTGCAAACATGCAACAGACCACACACATGTGACACTTTATTTACTGTCCCTGTTACCCAGCTGATTTCTGTGTACACTTCTGATACAGGTGTATCAATTACATGTAATGACTGATAAGTCCATTGTCCGGTTAATAGAGAGCTCCGATTAACTGATGGCCGTATAATCGAGGCTGAACTGTGTGAAACCAATTATGCGTATGATTGGAAAAAAAAACATTCAAAATAAACTTTTACTTATGCTCTTTCAATAAAACAAACCTATTCATTCAAGCATCTCTGAGTAACATGACTTTGAAATTGTAATGTCAGGAACTGTTTGCTACACTTTTTGCCTTTGACACTGAGCACACCATGTGTCCAATACTTTCGTTTCTGCATTTGCTGTGTCAAAGCCAAAAGGTGTAGCAAATGGTGTTTGACATGAAATTTTCAAGGTCATGGTACTCAGAGATGCATGGATAGAATAGGTTTGCTTAATGTGTCATTTGAAAGAGCATAAGTGAAAGTTTATTTTGAACATATGTTTTGAATAATATGCCTCATTGTTTCCGCACAATAAGGCTTTGTTTTAGGGTTACCTTTATCTGGGATGCACTGTATAAATATGTTAACCTGTTAGAGTTGATTTGATTTCACTAAAACAAGCATTTTTCCATAGAACCCAACTCGAGATACATGTAACTCTCCAATGGGTTAAACATTTTCTGTTAAGATTTCTTTTTTTAAATTGACAATGAAACCTGATTTGAACTGCATTGAATTTTGGAGGAATTGTTGATTGAACTGTTCCTTTGCCTGTTGCGTTTGTTAGGTCGTTGATGTGATCCATCCTGGCCAAGCCACGGTGAAGAAAACAGAGATTCGGGAACGTCTCGCACAGGCATACAAGACCACACCCGACGTCATCTTCGCCTTCGGATTCCGGACCCAGTTTGGAGGAGGACGCACCTCAGGATTTGCTCTCATCTACGACACCCTCGACTTTGCCAAGAAATATGAACCCAAGTACAGACTAGCAAGGGTAAGGTGCTGGAAGTATGAATGAATGAATGAATGAATGAATGAATGAATTTATTTCCACTTTTGAACAATAATAATATATTACATGTGAACACTTACATCAACATTGCATATAAAAGTAGCTTCTCAGCAACAGGGTTGGCTATTTCCGGGGGAGATTCAAGCATTTCCCACCCAGGTGGGAATATTGGAAAGTACTTTCGATGTGTACAAAGATACAGGGAAATGGAAGTGCCTGAAAATATTCAAAAAGTATATTCATATATTTCCCTATTTCCCATTTTCCTAAAAAAGAAAATTACCGAGGCGGTATTAACTGGTATTTATCGCCAGTAATTTCCACTCCAGCCAACCCTGCTCTGAAAACAAGCACTGTTTTTACTGTACACGTGGTAATTTTCGCGGTGGTCTTATTTTCGCGAATTTCGCGAGTCAGTTATCGCGAAAATTTCCACTTTGGTTCATGTCTATTCACACAAATGAAATCATTACTAAAATTGCGAAAATTAGCACTCGTGAATTTTGAAATTTAGTCCAAAACTGCGGAAATAGCTCTACGCGAAAATATTGGCATATGCAGTATAATGCAGAGATGCTGAAGGTTGTTGTTATGGGTATAGGCAGTGGGATTGTGTTCATTTCATGAAAGATGCACAAGCATTACAATGTTCCAGAATCTTTTTTTTATGCCTCCGCCCTGTAAGGGAGCCGGAGGCATTATGTTTTCGGGTTGTCCGTCCGTACGTCCGTGCGTCCGTACGTCCGTGCGTCCGTGGGTCCGTGCATCCGTGCGTCCACACTTTCTTGTGAACAAGATTACTGAAGTACCGCTGGGGGGATTCTAATGATACTTGGACCAAGGGTAGACCACTAGGCAAGGATGAATTGATTAGATTTTGGGACAAATCCGTCAAGGGTCAAGGGTCAAAGGTCAATGAACTTTGCGCCAAACCTATAACTTCAGTTAGGAGTGCTAACTGTTGATATAATTAGGTTGTTAGCTCCTACATAGTGGGCGCACTGGGCGGAGGCATACCCATCGGCTGCGCGCAGTCGAATTTTTCTAGTTTTCACTTGCATGTAGGCCATGCTATCAATCTGTTAATGTAGCATTCATGTTTATTTGACTGCTTCATGTGCACATTGGGAGAGTTTTTGAGGTTAGGGACTTCAAGCAAGGAAAGCATGGTGCTTTTTTGCCCCAGCCATTTTAGCCACGTTTGCCTGACCGATCATTGGACAGGTGGACCCCATTCAATGGCTGAAAGCAACCAAGAACTGGTTCAAGAAGCAATGTTACTTCTGCTGTTTGACAGCAGTGTAGCCTTGTGCCGACAATCCAGTTACATATTCCCCCCCCCCTCCCCAAATGACCTCTGATGACTGCACGTGGTTGGTTACAACATAGTTGTTGGCAAAAAGGTTATATTCACAGAATTTGAAGAGGTGTAGGCAGAATTGTGTATTTTTTTTTATTTATTTACTTATTCATTTCATTCATTTTATTTCAGGGTTCCCACAGTCATGGAAAATCCTGGAAAAATTTGTGGTCATGGAAAGTCAGGGAAAAGTCGGGGAATTTGGAAAATTTGTGAAAAGTCATGGAAAAGTCATGGAAATCTGTTTTCAAATTTCTGTGGGAACCCTGTAGTAAGATAGTGGGTGGAATGGATGGCTGTGAGGGGAGGTAGAGGCCATCATAACGTGTCTGATTTTGGAAACCGTGCCAGAAAGGAAGTCATGGAAAGCAACAATTTAGTCATGGAAAAGTCATAGAAAATCATGGAAATCTGTTTTCAAATTTCTGTGGGAACCCTGTATTTATTTATTTGTTCATTTACTTATTTATACATGTATATATATATATTTTTTGGGGGGGGGTGAGGGGTGGCAGAGTTGATTGTAAGGAGCAAGAATATAACAATCATCAGGTTCCAACTTCAAATGGATGAGGGGTCTGAAGAAAGAAATAATGAAAAAAACAGATAAATGTGGCCTTGTTCTTGTTTCTTGTTTCTCTTCTTTTTTG
>JZLH01S0145338.1:9666-20883 GCA_001188425.1 Eucidaris tribuloides | reverse complement strand
CCATGCTACCAGTGTCTCTGACATGGTCTAAAAATGAAGCCATGAAAAAATTGCAGTTCAAAACGATCATTAAGTGCTTTAAAAATGTAAAAATCATTGAGAGACCATTCCAGCTTTCCCCCATAGACTGCTGTGTTGCAGAATTTCATATCGCCCGATAGGAAATTAATGTGCCACTTTGAATCTGCACATATTGTACTAGTGACAGCTTAACTGTCCAAACTTTTGTGTTCTAAGGTGTTTATTTGTCCATCCAAACACTACCAGATATGTCAGAAAGCAAGGTTTGACAATTTTTTAAATAAGGCCTCCACACTGTTATATAGTGTCTTTAAAGGGAGAAGGAGCCAGCAACTAACAGGCATAAGAAAATATTTGAGTTTTTGCCAACCAATCATATTGCACGTGCACTGGTTTGAAGCTGACCATGCGTGACCAATGCATGCCACCCGACGTATGTTAGTCGCGCCGTGGTAATGTATGCACTGTTTGAATCGATAAGTTGTAGCTGCTTCTGCAAGTTTTATCCCGGGATAAAACTTGCAAAGACGTAAAATAAACACAAATTAACTAATTTATAGGGCCTTGCTGAGGGTGAGTATCACACAGTTCCCCTTATTTAGGCTGTCTCTATCACCATGTACCATAGTTCTCACAATATTCACAATGTCATTTTTTTCTTAACTTATGTCTGTTAGTTGCTGGCTCCATGCTCTTCTCTCCTTTAACCCTATTTTTAACTGGCTATGTTCAGACCAGGTTTTACTGTGGGGGGGTCATTGACCCCCCTTCAGATCTCGGTCCGCCGATCGCGCATCCGCCGAAAATGTGCATAGTGCATAGAGCCGGATGTAAAACTACACGACTGTATAACGTAATAATTTGCAAAAATTTTATTTTTTCTATTTTATTAAGCAAAGTTTATTATTGCAAATAAGTGCATGAAATTAGTGTTTCCGCCTATCACTCGACTTACAATACTAGTAGAATATCTAATTTTTGGTGAAAGATATTCATCTGACATTTCTCACATTTATCTACAAAAAAATTTGCCGAATTGTGAATTAATTTCTTATGTATTTATTGTTTTGTAATTCTTATTATTTCTTATGTTTTTCGACCTTTTTTTCCTATTGTTTTTTCGATGAAATTTGTTGGGTTGACACTTTACATCCATAAACAGCATAACAATTTAATTCATTTCTATATAAGCAGTAAAAAAGTAAAAATAATTAATTATCATTATTGATTTTTGTGGCTGAATAACTACTGGACGTCAATTTCCTTTTTTGTACATACGAAATCACTTTTTGGAGTGATTTTGGGTTTGACATCATGTCATAAAAGTTGCTGCACGTCGTAAGGTACCTCCATTTCGGAAATGTCCTAAAGATAGCAAGAACATAAAGTAAAAAAGTCAGCGAGCGCCCGCGATCACAAATAATTTTGCGCAGCGGCATGGTCGAAATTTTCGAGGGGGGTCAAATTGACCCCCCTCACCAATTTCGCGACCATGCCATGTCATGTGAATGTCTTATGTTTCTTTGTTTTTTACGACATTTTGTTTTCTATGTTTCGTGGCGGGGATGAAACGTTGTGTTGGGAACTTTACAACACATAAACAGGGCATAAAAAATTTCATTCAACAGTAAAAGCAAAAATAATAATACTTTATGATTTTTGTGCCTGAAAACAGGCAATTCCATTGATTTTGTACACGAAATCGTTTTGAGTGCATTTTGGGTGACATGCATGCTATACAAAAGTTGCGCAGCGCGTAACGGTACGTCCGATTTTCCGCGGAAATACTGCCAAAAAAGATGCTCATGACATGAAAGTAAAAAGTAGCGACTGACCGCGATCAAAAGATTGCGCAGGCGCATGGTCTGCGAAATTTTCGAGGGGTCAAATTGACCCCCAGTTAATATAGGGTTACCTATATTAACTGGGGGGGGGGGTCAATTTGACCCCCCCCCTCAATCAATTTCGCGACCATGCACCGAGCCGTGCACAATTTTTTTCACGCGGCTCGCTCGGCGACTTTTTTACTTTCAAGTTGCGCATCTTTTGCGACCATTTTCGCGAAAATTGACATACCCCGTACGACGCTGCGCGACTTTTTATACATGCATGTCAACAAAATTGCCTAAAAACGTATTTCGTGTACAATCAATGAATGTGTTTTAGGCCGAGGAGAGTAAACTAAATGTATATATTTTGCTTTGTACTGAAATGAAATACTTAATTTTATGCTGTTTTACTGATTGCAAAAAGTGTCCCAACAAATCCATCAAATAAAACAATAGAAACAAAAGGTCGAAAAAACAAAGAAATTGACAAAACATGAATACATATGAAATTAATCCAATTTTGCAAATGTTTTTGTAGATATTGTTTAGAAATGTCCAAATGATATTTCACCAAAATTAGCATTCTATACTGTAATAAGTAGTTAGAGCGAAACAAAAATTTCATACACTTATTTGCATAATAATTACTTAAAAAATAGAAAAAAATAATTTTTGGCAAATTCACTATAAGTGTGTAGTTTACATTCGGCTCTATGCGCATGCAAATTTTCGCGGCGATCGCACATTCGTCGGCTGAGATCTGGGGGGGGGGGGGGGGGGGGGCAAATGACCCCCCCGCCCCATGGTCTGAAATAGCCCAGTTAAAATAGGGTTAAATCACACTAGTTTTATATAGTTTTTTTTACTTTATCACTTTCTTTTTCCCTGAAACTGGGTCACAGAATGCTGACAACTCAGATCTTTGAAAGTAAAGATAATTCTTTCTAGAAAAAGTTGGTTTACTTGATGTCATATATTAAAACAAATAGAGTAGATGCAAGGATGATGCCTTACTGGAGTTGCTGGTTGGATGAGTTTCAGGAGGGGTTCAAGAATGCCGTTGCGAGTCACTACATCTCTCATTTCCGGGCCGTCACCTGCAAAATAGAAGGTAATATTTATATAGGGCAATTGAAGAGCAACATCATTTGAACAAAAGAGAAAATGGAAATATCCCCCTGTCCCCCTGGATTTGCGCCCCTGATTCACATAATGAAGTTAAAGATTAGTGACATGATTGGGAACACTTGAAAATACCTCAAGAACCAAATGAGTTGAAATATATACCAACTATACACTAGCAGGAGTGGATCTCTCACCTAGAAGGATTTGTCTGTAATTTGTTTACTTAAGGAGAATCAAGCATAAACATAGGGTGTATCTTAATTTTATCCGGGGACGATAAAAATAAGCCCCATAGAGAGCCACACAGCAGGTTTCCGTGCTACGAGTGACATACATTGACATTATTTATTTTAGAATGAGTCAACGTTTGACTACAAGATTTTCTCAAGCCAATCCTTGCATAGTTTACTTGATTCTAGAGTAGTTTCAGCCCAAGTTGAGGACTACCCCCGATCATGTCATTTACCTTTAACAGTTGGTGTTCTGAAAATGATAGAACAGAGAAGTTTATTACAGCAAAACACCCCTTTTGTAACAGAATCATGCTGCCAAGGTACTAACACAGAAAGGTATATGTATGTGGAACAATTTTAACAATGAATATCAATATTGCGATGCCAAGCCAATGAAGGAAAATGTTCCTGTTCAAACTGTCAATTCTACAAATATTTGCCACTGAGGTGAACAGTTGTAAAATTTGCCACCGAATGGTTTCTTAGTATAAAAGGCCCAGGGGTTATCTGCACCTCGTATTGCATACACACTGTTAAAGCACGATTGTACAGGGATATCAATCTGAACACTGAGGCTGTGTTGAAAGGTTACATGGTGTTACACATCTGCTAGACAAAAACTAATATTGTATTACCACACAACCATGGCTGCTTCCATTGAAGTGGGAAACATTTGTGCCTCCATTTTTCTCATTTGTGTCACGAGAGGGTGCTAACTCCACTTTACATGAACAGTGGACCTTCAGTCTACCTCCCACCCCATCGGTCTCATTCCAAGTCATTATTTCAGGCTTTCAAGTGGACCATGGTGAAAAAGTAGGAGAATAGGAGCTAAATATAGGAAAAAGTAGGAGAAAAATAGGATATAAAGAGCTAAAAGTAGGACTGTGAATACCTGAAATGACTACTCACTACTCCAGCATTTTATATGATCAATAGCATTTTTTTTATTTTTGTGGGGTTTTTACAAAAAAAGTAGGAGAAAGTAGGAGAAAGTAGGAGTTTTGGGGAAAAATTAGGATAAGGAGGAGGAGAGTACAAAAAGTAGGAAAAAGTAGGAAAAGTAGGAGCACTTGAAAGCCTGTTATTTGTATGAACTCTATGAAAAGGCTGTGTTTGGGGCGAATCTTGGTCTCGGTACCTGTGGTCTCGGATACATGTACAACACTGGCCCTTACGAGTACTGACCTGCAATGTTACCCAGAGCCCAGACAGCCTGCTCAGCGACGTTGGGTTGTGGGGAGGAGAGCAGCTTGATGAAGGCCGGGATGGCATTCTCACTGACCACAGCCTTGGTCTGTTCCGGGGTTCCAGATGCAATGTTTGTCAGTGCCCAGGCAGCCTCGAACTGTACGTTTGGACTGAAGCAGCAATTAAACAAATGTTATACTTACAGAATACTCAGAGTGACAACTGGCAGTGTTGGGGATGTTTATCATTTCAATTCATTTTCTAATTTTTTTTTAAACAATCCACACAAAAAATGGGCATTGGAAAAAGGGTTAATTTGAGATTCATTCTACAATGCCAAAATACTTGAACCTTTGATATGCCAATTTTGTAAACTACATTTGTCTAAATATTTCCACAATTTTTTTAACTGAAATTTTTTGCCACAGAACAACCAGATATGATTTGTGCTTCTTTAATATGTCTTAAAGACATTGTATAACAATGTTTCCAGTTTAAAAAATCTGAGCTACATGATTCCCCATGCTACTAGTGTCTTTCATACAGTCTGAAAATGAAGCCCTGAAAAAAAAGTGCCAGCTGTTAAAACAATCATTAAAAGCCACTGTATAACAATGTTCCAGTTTTGAAAAATACTGAGCTACATGATTCCCATCCTACCCAGTTCTTTAATAAGGTCTAAAAATGCACAGCCCTGAAAAAATATTGCATTTAAAACGAATCATCACAGTGATTTTAAATAAGGGAAAGAATCATTTGACGGACATTCCACTTTCTCCCATAGACTGCTGTGTTGCAAATTTCCTACGGCCGCTACAAAATTAATATTGCCAGTTGTATTCTGCAAAATGTGTGTACTAGGACAGCATAACTCTCCCAAACTTTTATGTTCTAGGGTGTTTATTTGTCGCATGTCAAACACTGTAGATAGCAAACGTTAACATAGTTTGACCAATTTTTAAATAGGGTGTCCACAGTTTATATAGCGTCTTTAAGTGCCCTTTAAAAAAGTGAAAATCAGTGAGAGGACAATTCCAGCTGTTCCTCCATAGGGACTGCTGTGTTGCAGAATTTCTATCGCCCGATTATAAATTACTTTTGCGCTGCCAATTTGTATGTGCACATATTGTACTAGTGACAGCATACTTGTCCCAACCTTTATGTTCTAGCGGTGTTTATTTGTCCATTCAACACTGTCAGATATGTCAGATAGCAAAGCTTTGACAATTTTTAAAAATGGTCTTCCACAGTGTTATATAGTGTCTTTAATTACACACACTACTACAAATCACAAATTTAAAAATCATTAAACATTTAGAGTCAACACTTATTAACTTGACTCACCTTTGTCACTGTGGCTGAGGAAAACAAACAAACTTGGCACAAGCCAGCCCTTGATATAGAATTGATGGCGTGGCTGGCGTTCACGAGACAGCATTCTCCTGCGATGGCAAAGAAAATATTGGACGAGAACAAAATATTACAGCTCATGTTCGTGCTACAATGGATATAAGTTGTCACTTTTTAGTGCTCTAGAGAAGTACCATATTCGTCGTGTTCACCAGTGGTATAGCCACAATATCTTGTTTTAGGGGGCAGCATGAGCCTACATACACTTGAAAAGAAAGAAAGAGCACATCAGCTCTTGAAACTGGCTGATTTATACAGCAAAAATGTTTAAATACAAACAGAAAAATAAACCCCGGGAAAGAAAAATGGTGTGACTTGCCCTGGGAAGCATCTTGCCTCTATTTACTTGTTAGACATTTGCATATTACGTATAAAATACTTTTCTTGTATACAACACAAGATAAACACCCATAAATATATTGCAGTCATTACACATCTTGGAGTTGAACTACATCAACCATAGAAAAGTGTTAATCTAAATAGTACTTGTGCATTTCATCCATACGTGGCCAATGGAAAGATTACATCATATGATATGAATTCCCATTTTTTCACAAGTTCACTGATTGTCCACATTTGTTTTCAATTTTGACTGGTCAACCATCATAACCTTTAGAAATGACATTGATTTATGTGTGTCTTGTGTCTTTCTTCCTTTTACAGTAAACCACATAAATGCTTTTACCTTGCTGCCTGTACTGCCTGGAACTGAGTTGTAGGATCACTACTCTCCACAGCTTTACAAATGTCTGAAACACTCATCTGTATGGTGGGCTGTGGAGTACAGAAAATATGGATGTTCATTACAAAACAATTTAATTCTGGATTGCAAGTTTATTAATGTATACACATGTACATTTTTCAAAACAAACGATATTCCAAAACAAACATAGGCCACTATTGCAAACTTTTGTTTCATTGTTACACATATCAAAATGCAAAATGTAACAACTTGTACTAATCACTAGTGGATGATGGACTACAGAACTGGTGCTACATGTAATACATGGGGGCACTTTAGTCTGGGAGCTAGCTACTTCTCAATTTACCCCATCGAGCCCAAAAGATTTGACCCCTCAAAATTACTTAGACTATTTATATGAATGAAAAAAGATATGTCAGCTGGACACCAGTGGTCGGGTTTGTCCCTAGACCGAATTTAAGGGGGTTCATTTACCTAGTCCCACACATAGATTAGTGGGTATGTTTGGCGTCTTCATGACCTGCATACTGCATGCGTGCGACGCGGTGCGCATTTTGTCTGTAAGCGCGCGCTTAATTTCATTTCATTGCGCAATGTTATGTACTAACATCATTGATGCGTGCGCGCGTTATACTACGGTACGCGGCTACGGGTCGGCGCTAGCGCGGTCACTGACCTACTTTATAGTTGGGGCGTGTATGCAGGTCATGAAGACGCCAAACATACCCACTAATTATGTGTGGGACTAAGTAAATGAACCCCCTTTAATTCGGTCTAGGGACCAAACCCGACCACTGGTGTCCAGCTGACATATCTTTTTTCAATCACATAGATAGTCTGAGTACCTCTGAAGGATCAAATCTTTTGGGCTCGATGGGGTAAATTGAGAAGTAGCAGGCTCTCACCCTACTTGTATTTGTTGTGGATTTATCATGCAGAACAAGTCAAAGACATCAATTTACTGAAAGCTGAAACCCCGTAAAACAGGACAAAAGTGATGTTCTGCCACTAAATATCATAGGTGAAACATTTAATTTCAAAGCTGTTTTGGGTATTGATGCTCTCTTCAATCAAAGCTGAACTTTTCAAATACATTACTACATTACAGTTACCAAAAACCAAACTATACAATTCACCTGTTTCTTTTCTTGCAGTGGACTAACTGGCTCCTCGTCCACATTAACATTTCTTCTCTTCAACATCTGTTCATTTTTCTTAGCTTTTCGTAATTCAACAGCGATGTCATTACGTCGACGGCGCAGCTCCTGAATGTGAAAGAGACAATTTACATATTATTTCATCAGCTACTCTGAGCAATAAGGAATAGATATAAAAGACAATATAAATCATGTTGAACTGCAATGTACATGTAACTGCTTTATCAAAAGAAATATCTGGGGTATTTGCATGACAAAGAGTAACTTGGGGGGGGGGGTATTTTGCTGATCAAAACACTGTTGCATTTTAATCATGTTTCAATCACAGTAAGCCTAATGTCGCAAATGCAGAATTTAAAACAAATAGGGTTTTTCATGTTTTTTCTTCAACAAATTACTTTTTCCGTCTAATACATCCTGTATGTAAACTTTGTAAACTGTGTGATTGAAATTTCGTATGTTGATAAAGAAAACAGTATGAAAGTATGAACAGATGTTAATAAACCATTTATGTACACATTTCATTTAATTATGGGTGATTCTTAAATTGGCAACGGCCAGTTTTTGTGACACACCCATTTCATGTTGTACAAGTTATTCTCCTAAAATCCAATATCCTCTTGCTTTTTGTTCATATGAACAGCATGATTCTGTATGACTTGCATGTTTTTCTTCAAGAATGAGGAAACCTTCACAACCATCTTACAAACCATTCAAGCTTAGCCTGAAATCTCGTGTACAAAAAAACCTGGCTATGGTGGACTAGCACTGAATTTCAGCAAAAAGTGACATTTGAATGAAACATTGAAAATTTGGTTTAGCCAAATTTGTTCAGATCTTTACTTTTTTCTTCTTATTAAGTGCACATGCATACATGTCTTAACTTTTATACTTCTTATAAGTTGATTAGTACTTACATTTGTATCCTTGGCTTTGTTCTTGAAAGCCTTCAGTCTGTTGTTTTCGATTCCAGGCATGATTGACAGATTGGAATAATGTAGTCACTAGCAAAGCAGATTATTCAAATGACCAATAGGTGTTTTAAGAGCAGTTGGGAGATTAATTCAAAGTACACTCTGAAAGAAAAACAAATGAAACAAGAATGTTATAAAAGAGGAAAATATCTGCACTTTTGATTCACATTTTCAATTTTCTTACTCTGACAAGCGTTTTGCCCTGGAATGGGTATACATGTACGATTATATAAGGAAAGCTACAGATGACTCGACATTGCACAAGTCAAATTATCACCTACAGTATGTCAAATATATTTGAAAGTCCCAATTTGCTCTGTGCTTTTTCAATGGGAAGTTTTTCTTCTAGTTCTAGTCATTTTTTTAAAATCAAACTGTGCCAATCTCCAACATGTTTTCAAGTCCCAAAGGGAGCAAACATGTGAAATAATTTGCCTAGGTCAAGTGGCCACAACTGACATTCTTGATGGGTTCAATTGGGTTGACCTTTTGATCTCTGCCTGTGAGTATTGACTGGAAAGATATCATAAATTTCCCATTCCCTCTCAGCCTTTCTCATTTTTCCCCTACATTGGTACAGTCATGACATGACAGCCTCCAAAACATGTTTCTTCATCTCTAACATAGAATTGTATACAAAACTGTATAGTGTATGCTTAAATTTTGTCGAAGTCAACGTGATTTGTATGGTCCCAGGTGATTAATATCGACTTAGGCGAAGTTTACAGTATTTAATAATGAAGATTTAAGAATAGAAACTGCTTAAAACACAAGATGAAAGTTCAAGCAATGTAGATCTATGTGATTGTGAAGCCGGGCATAAGGTTGAACATTGTTCAGGGCAGTTTAATTTTCATGAACATACATGTACATAGTTAAGCACAACATCCAGACTTCATGTCTAAAATTTTGCCATCAAACTTTTACTATAATACATGTATTGTGAAAACCGGTTAAGTCACCCCGGCCCTGCTGCATGCTGGAAATCCAACTTCTGGATTTATCCATTGTTGACCCGGACTCCCAGATTTTTTAGGTTTTAAAGAGTAGGATTTGACATATGGAGCAGATCCTCATTTTCTTGAATGCTGTTTGCTTATATTGTTTTTGTTCAGTTTCTAACATCAGGGGTCCACAACAACCACATTGGAGGGGGTGGGGTGGGGTGATTACATGTAGCTGACAGGATTATTTGCAGGAGACCTGCACCTGCCCTTGGGTTTGGCTTTGTCCACCAAATGACTTGCAAGTTGCACTTGCAGCCTTGCAGGAAGTATTGTTTGGACATGACTTGACTTTGGAAAGTAGACTCCTTCTAACTTCTTATACATCTGTATTAGATTAACTTTTGATTCCTTGATTATAACTAGGTTGACCAGGTGGTTCCAACAACAGCTTACACTTAGTTTACTAACTGAATAACGTTAGATGAAATGAATTTCACTTTAGAAACATTAGACATCTTCTAGATTCGAGTTTTGTCAGGAGTTGCCCATTAAATCTGTTCATTTATTTCAATTATTGATTGATAATATTTTAATGTCAGTAATCTCACAAAGTCAAAGAGGTGTAGAACGATGCACCGTACATGTCAATATAGACTTCCTAGACCCTAAATTATTTTTCTGTGAATATGACACCACACTACATGTAGCTCAATATGTCTTATTTTTTGGTTTCTCTTCAGTCTTCATTTGATACTTTTATATTCTTAAAAATACTTGTCTGGCATGTCTGGCAATGTCTGTTCTTGCTACTAGTATTCGTTCCTTTATGTCAAAATGCTTACATTTACCTATCATGAGAGGTTGTATTTCCGGACGGGTTGAGTACCCGGACACCGTGCGTTAGAACGGCGCAGTACGCCTCGGGGAACAATCACGCAAAGTTGCAAACAGAACATGGGTACGCAGCATTTACTTTTCTTCCCATAAATCTTGATTTCTCTTGAAAATACTGACATTGATCATTAGAAAATTATGTTTTTTGGGTAACATGTCCAGAAAAAATTCAAAAATTAGGTGTCGCGGATACTCAACTCCCCACCCTATTACAAGTCAACTTAATCTTAAGTTAACTTAAAGGTATTGGCTAACATTTACCACAGTTAAAAAAATGTGAGCCGCATGATTCCCCATGCTACCAGTGTCTTTGATGAGGTCTAAAAATGAAGCCCTGAAAAAAATTGTATTTAAAAATGATTATATAGTGCTTTTAAAAAAGTGAAAATCGTAAGTTGACCAGATTCACTTGCCCATTTCCTCCCATAGACTTACTGTGTGTACACCTAGGTTAATAAAACTCGCCCCGAGTTTCATGTATAACTTGCCATTGGCAGTATAAATTTCCAAACTTTTGTATTCTAGGGTGTTTATTTGTCCATTTGAACACTACTATGGGGTATTTTACGGAATAGCGGAGTGACGTCATCATCTAGAAACGGATGGAGGCGGAGCCTCCATCCGTTTCTAGGATGACTCTTATATATAGCGATTTGAGGCCGAAGGCCTCAAATCGCTAGGGAGCGCGTTTGGGAGCTCGGGACCGCGAAAATCGGGTTCGTCGTCAAAAAGT
>JZLH01S0145258.1:12563-23542 GCA_001188425.1 Eucidaris tribuloides | reverse complement strand
TCTATGGGGCTTGATTTACCTGCGTGCGACCTCCATGCTAGGGCTTTCCTCACTTTTATGACTCGGTTCCGTGGATTTCACCCATGATCCCAAATACTTGAAGTTATCTACTTTCTCAAGGGTGCTGCCGTCTACAGTTTGTATTTTGATTGAAGGTCATGAATTGTGTTTTCTTTGCATTCATATGTAGGCCTACACAGAGTGCAGCTTTCTCCACATTTACTAGCAGTTCTTGAGCTTGTGCAGCTGTGTCTGACAGTAGAGCTAGATCATCAGCAAAATCTATGTCAGTAACACATAAAGGACCTACTCGGCGGCTTTGTCTAGGTACTATGGTAAATCCCAATGAATTATCGTCCTCGATTGCACACCTGAGGCAGAAGTCTAATACAATTATGAACAATATGGTGCAAGAGTGCCCCCTTGAAGAACATGTACATGCACTGTCTAAAAATAGATTAATACCACTTGTAAAAGTTGTGGAACTGTATGCCAAAAAAAAAACAAATCCAAGACAAACGTTTACTATAATTCCACTAAAACTATATTTCTAGCTCCTACACTTTTCGAAAGGTTCTTAAATGAGATATTCTTCTATATACCAGTGCTTTTGCACAATGTTGAATTTTAGGCGTGCAAAAGATGTGCCACTGCTTGATGTAAAGCATATTATGCTATGTATTCACATTGAAAATGACGGGCTCGCACTAAAGATTACTGACGATTAAGCAGCCGAGAATCTGAAGACATATTGCATGTTTCATTGTCTATCAAAGCTGGTTAAGATTCGAGATTTCAAAAATAGCCAAAATAGTTCCAATCTTTAGAAAGTGGATAAAATGGATGTAACCAATATACCGACTTATGCTCACGTTTTACAGTAGTATCGAAATCTTGGAAAGGGCTATTCATAATGATTGATTTACATATTTAGAGATGAACCAGCTCTCAAATGATATCGGGGCTTTAGATGCTGCAACGATTGCACTGCGACTTGTCTTCCAGATAATTTACCGAAATTATGGTTCTTAACAACATGGGTTTCAGGTTACAGTCACTGGCAGTATTTTTCTAGACTTTCAAAAAGCTTTTGCTGTAATTCGCACGAACCTTTTTTGTTAGATTTTTTTATTATATATTATTCGAAAACTATTTTGGCATGGTATGCGTCAAACGGAACTTGATTGGTTAACAGTTAATCTAGCAGAAGGCGCCGCGGAAGCAAACAATGTGTTCATATTAGAGGAAAGCGCTCAGTGACCAGCTATTGTAAAGTCTGGAGTTTACAGATCCATCGCTAGGACGCTATTTCTCTCTGTATTTTTATCAATGACCTAGCAATCTAAATTTTTGTGAGGGTAGTAAACTGCTTGTATGGGCGATGCCACTGTCCTTTTTTACAAGGATAGAAACATGTTCTCAGTTCCGAATAACCTACAACTCCATATTTGATTTAATTTGTAGCTGGTTAAAGCGCAACGGATGTATTTAAATGTCGACAATCTAAGTTTATGCATTTGGTTCGAAAAGAATATAATGTGGAGGGTAATTGGACTATATATTTGACTCAGAACAAACTAGAATAGTCAGAGGAACTTAAATCCTTGGGTATTATTCTGGACAAGCGTCCTAAAGTGGTACTAAGCATGTGTTATGTACGAAAAGCTAACAAAATCACTGGCATTGTCGCGTAAGAATGAAACATTCTTTACAGATACATTTCTGAGCAATTGTCTTCTCGCGCTTTTGCTACTACATGTAGATTATTGTTCTACCAATCTGGGGAATACGTGCTACAAAACAACCTATATAAGCTTCAAATAGCCCAAACATGATATGCAAGATTGGTTTTACAACGGCAGCCAGATTTAGCAGTCTTCTCACCTTGCTTTCCACAATTACAGCTGGCAGTCTATGATGCACTGATGGCAGCGATTAATTCAACAATATAATAATAAGTTTTATAAGATACTCAATAATCTGGTAGGCGACGCTACTTAACAAATACTTGTCTAAGACATTATTATTGTTTGCCGTTCATGCTGTCAACTGTGCCGCCTCTTTATACCATCGCCCCGAACATGATAATGGAATACTCAATAGGCATTCAAAAGCAGTAAATTGTTTATTCGCATACTTGTTGTGTCAATCCAGTCAAGTCTGATGTCCTTTAAGAAAAGTTGTTTCGCCCGTTAGTTTTCAATGTAAATTTAATTTTAATCACTTTTCACGCACACGGTCCCCTAGCACACCTTAGGCTTACATTTAGTAATCAAACATACATTTTTACTCGGATTTATCTTCTAGTTTTAATATATATATGATTATATATATACATATATATAATAAGTTGTTTGAATGCCACGAGGTGAAAAATACAAAAATGAATTACAAAATGAATATACGGAGTCCAGAAATTCCAGTCCGGTTTCACTTTTTTTTCAACTGGCTTATATGATCTCGAATTCAGGCATCTTGCGGGCATAACATTATTTTCGCCGCGTATACATTTATGCGTTTGCGTAGCCACTTATTAGCAAAGCGTATGTTGACGTTGGCTTATGTAAGTATGCCGAGTATCGCAGAGTATTAAGGTACAAGCGATAATATCATTATTATAATATATAATAATTGTTTCATGTATTACGAAGTCTATGTTTTACATTATATATACATGATGCTGAGTAAAATGAGGCAACATATGACAGCATGTTCATGTCTTATAATGTATATTACACACCTACATAATCCCAACAGAGAGTGAATTTATATTTATTTAGACTGGTTGAACTTCTTGATGAAAATCTGTTCTTGTTTTTTACGTGGTTATCGATTCATGAATGATATGATTCAAGGATTCAACCGTATTTTTCAAAGCGCGACAACAATTATTTTGGCGCGTATAATATATATGCGTTTGCGTAGCCTATTTAGGCCGCAGGTAGGGCGTTGCGATATGCAACTATGGCGAGGATCGGCAGAGGTATTAGTGTAACATATTTAGGTAGTATGATGAAAATCGATAATATGAATAGATATAATATATTCATGTACACGAGGAAGTCTAATGTATTTATATATACAATGATGCTGAGATATAAAGATGATGGCAACGAATGATTACACAATGTTCATTCTTAGAGTATATATACAAATACACTCATACATATATTTATATATCAGTATATTCATATAATTTATTTAATCTGGTTGAAACTTCTTGATGAAATATTGTTATTTGTTTTTAGATCGTTCGTTTTGGGATATATAATTCAATTCAGACGTATTCTCCAAGCGCATAGAGGAAGAATTTTGGCGCGTATAATATTGCGTTTGCGGAACCACTATGTACGCGACGAGTGTTGACGATGGCGCTATGTAGCTATGGGAGGATCGCAGAGTACTTAAGTAGCAACATATTATAATAATAAAATCATAACATAATATAATACAATAATATAATTCTGTGTAACGGAAGTCTATTAAGATATGTCATGAATGGCTGCGTAAAATGATGCAACAATAATAATGTTCTTATTTAAGTATATAGGTAACACACGCTCTCTTACATATATTGTATATTTATTTAAAGTCGTGGTTGAGCCTTCTTGATGAATATTGTCTTTGTTTTTACGATCGTTATGTTATCCGTCGACATTTTTATAGAAAGGAGTTACATGGATTCGGGTTTTATACCTGTGCGAGGCGAGCGATTTTGATAGTATGTTGTAGATAACATTGAGGATTTGAATATTTTTGCTCCCTGGATATGTTGACGGATGACGCGTCATTCTATTTCTCAGCAGTATACTTGTTTCTGCCTATGTATTGTTTTGCCGCCTCGGCACAAGTTTACATATTAATTCGACTTGGTACATGTAATTCGGTATTTCAATTGCATGTTTCATTACTTTTTTTAAAACAACAGTCACAGCTTGCATATACGGGCATGTTTTGCACGTTTCTTCGTAGAGTTTCTAATCGTTGTAACGTCATCTTTTCTTTTATTTAGTATTTCTCTAGTAATAGTCTCTTTAAGTTCGGTGCTGTCTATGGCTGGTCTAATCACACTGGTTCAGTTAAATACTTCTTTAAGACTGTCTTGTTCCGTTTTCATTGTAAGTAATAGGGAAAAGTATATGTTTTATCTATTTTTGAAAATTTCCATTGTATGGGATTGTATCGTCGCATACAAAAGGATCACAGTTTTTCTGTTAATTTTTTACATTATTTTTCTCAATTATCGATGTCAGTTTTCTCGGCTCTTTCAATCCTGTCTTCACCAAATCAAGAGGATATTTCTTTGAAGAGCATAGTTTTCAGTTCATTTATCTTTTCTCATTTTACATGCTTCGTCTGATACATAGTATGCTATTCGTGCTAAATTGAAAGGAAGCATTTGCGTTGTGTGTCTTGGATGACATGACTTGAAATGCAAATATTGATTGAGTGTCAGTTACTTTATAATAGATCAGTTTGTATTTTCTCCTTGCATATTTATAAGCATTATGTAAGCAACAGTGAACTTATTTTTCTGAATATCAACTTTGAAGGAAATGTCCTCGTGCATATTCTGCATATATCGAGGAAAACATTTTAAATCACCTAAGTTTCTTTCTTGCAATAATGAAGCAATGTCTAAGTATGCTCAACAGTTTTTTTCAAA
The DNA here is from genome assembly GCA_001188425.1 of Eucidaris tribuloides. Classification (NCBI taxonomy): domain Eukaryota; kingdom Metazoa; phylum Echinodermata; class Echinoidea; order Cidaroida; family Cidaridae; genus Eucidaris; species Eucidaris tribuloides. The sequence continues at coordinate 18,876 of JZLH01S0145258.1, read as the reverse complement.
GATTACGTCTGGGTTGGGCTAGACATTGATTTTGTCATCCTCATCATAATGTTTGCTCTAAATAACCAAGAAACAAATTAGCATAGGTGGGGCCATGTTGGTCCCATCGCAAAGTTCCGTCTGATTTGCTTTCATCGTACATATCAGGGAAGAAAAATAGTCAATCCCTCATGTTAGTAACATATTCAAAATGTTCGCTCGATAAGGGTATAAAACCCGAATTCCATGTAACTCCTTTCTATAAAATGTCGACGGATAACGATAACGATCGTAAAAACAAGAGCATATTTCATCAAGAAGTTTCAACAGATTTAAATAAATTATAAATATATGTAGAGTGTGTGTGTGTATATATACTTTAAATAATGAAACATTAATTGTTGTTGCATCATTACTCAGCTCCATGAATATGTCATAGACTTCCGTTACACATGAATTATATATTGTATTATTATGTTTATATTTTATTATTTTATAATATGTTGTACTTAATACTCTGCGATCCTCGCATAGTTACATAGCAACGTCAACATGCGTTGCGTAATAGTGGTTGCAAACGAATATGTATACGCGCAAAATAATTTTTATGCGCTGTGGAAATACTGTTGAATTTGAATTATATATACCATAACGATGACGATGCGTAAAACAAATAACATATTTCATCAAGAAGTTCAACCAGATTTAAATAAATTATAATATATGATATATAAATTATGTATGAGTGTATGTGTAATTTATACTCTAAGTAATGAACATTGTTAATATTGTTGCATCATTTTACTCAGCATTCATGTATATAAATTACATAGACTTCCGTTGTACATGAATTATATTATTGTATATATTATGATTTTATCATACTATAATATTGTTACACTTAATACTCTGCGATCCTCGCATAGTTGCATAGCAACGCCTACCTGCGTTGCGTAAATAGTGGCTACGCAAACGCATATATATTTATACGCAAAATATATTGTTGTGCGCTTTGGAAATACTGTTGAATTTGAATCATATATCCATAACGATAACGAATCGTAAAACAAAGAACAGTATTTCATCAGAAGTTTAACCAGATTTAAATATTATAAATTCATGTATTAGTATGTGTGTAATATATACATTAAAGTAATGAACATTGTCATTATTGTTGGCTTCATTTTACTCAGGCATTCATGTATATATATGTACATAGACTTCCGTAATCATGAAATATATTATTGTATTATATTATAATAATGATTATTATGTTGTACTTAATACTTGCGATACTCGCATAGTTACATAGCAACGTCAACATGCGCTGCGTAATAGTGGCTACGCAAACGCATATATATGGTATAACGCGGAAATAATTTGTTATGCGCTTTGAAATACTGCTGATTTGAATCATATATCCAGTTTGAAAAAAAAGTGAAACCGGTCACTGGATTTCTGACTCCGTATATTCATTTTTTTGTATTCATTTATATATATAATCTTTAATCTAATTTCCGATTTCTTGTGCGCTATGAATACCATAGCAACTTGGCGACATGTCTGCACTGTGCGTATATTGGGCTTTGCGCATAACGCGCATTCATTTGAATTGCACGATGTTATTGTATCATGTTGTCATAATCATAATATTTCCTGATGATCGCAACACATGGTGAAACTCTGAGTAGAAATAAATCAACGATGAACCTGTAGTCCACTTGTGTGTATCATCTTGTTTGTTTATATATTATATATATATATATTTTAAATTTTTATTCATTAAATGAAATTTCACCGTAAAGGTTTATTTATTAGAATATCTATTTGTCGTAGTTTTCAAATTCGTTTTTATATATTTTATTTCGCTATATCAATTAAAGTTATGTATATTTCTATGTAATTAATTTAATTTAATTTAATTTGATTTATTCTTAAGTACTCACTTTAACTTAATTTAATTTATTGTATTATATTTCTTGTGTTTATATATGTGTATTATGGTTTTGTTTTTTTATTGATACAGGGCCCTCTTGCAAAGCAGTTGTTTTAACTGAATGGGGCTACCCTGTTAAAAGAAAAATGAAATGAATTAAAATAAAATAAAATATAACTGCAGAATAAAGAAAATGATATTTACTGTTCTGTGAAAAAAGAAAAGCAATGTATAATTCTGTTCGGATGACTAAAAAAAAGTAACGGGTTGTGACTCTTTAGACTGAAGAAAACAGTGAAACATAAAAGCACTATCACTTAGGGTAAGGCCTCCATTTTTTCGTTTTACAATATCAAAAGTCCGTTTTTCAAATTTAACATTTTCCAAAATTTTCCGCGTTACTAAAAAATGACAGTCGGCTTCAGTAATGTATGTCAGATAGCTGAAATATGAGCATGATGAGTTGCAATGATGCAAGTATGAGAAAATATTTGATATTTATATACGTGATTTTGAGTCAAAATCACGGATATAAACATCAAATATTTCTAATACTTGTATGACTACAACTCGTATTTCATCTATCTGACATACATTACTGAAGCAGACCGTCATGGTAGTGAGAAAGACGGCCAGCAGAGGGGCATGTGGAGGGAGGGTGGTTAAAGTTACTCCCATGCTTCGTAGTGGTATTATTTAGTTAAGGAATAAGTTTAGACACTTTAATATTTGTTTACTTTGTAATTTGATACAAATTTTAAGGCTATTACTTCAGCATTTCATGATTTCCCATTTTCAGCGTTACACTTACCAATTCCGCGATTTTTCTCCGTTTTCCGTATCGCGGAGGAATGGAGGCTTTAACCTAGGGTGCAACGCACTTACATTCCGGGCGTCCTCAAATACAACGGTTTTCAGACTTTGTGGACTGAAGATCTCAATAAAGGAAAAGTTATATCAACATCGAATGCAACGAACTCTTCTTCTTGATTGATTAATTGGCAAAACTACGCTTTATGACGTGATTAACGCTTGACCAATCCTATGCAAGATTATAAGTATGCAAAAAAAAAATATGATACTTCTGCTAGATTGCACATTTGGAAAAATCCAAATACGATGCAAAAAAGACTCGTTTCCAAGGTGGCTAACCACATTGAGTTACTGCCATTTTTCTTAATTTTCAGTAATATTGATATTTAGCCCTCTCTCTATCTGGGTTTCATATTGACAGGGGTGCAAATTCATTTTTAGATGTAGGTGGACATCACATGCAGGAACCTGCTAAAACCATTGATTGCCCGCCATGTTTTTTTAACTGCCAAATTGCCAGCCAGACAAATTCTGACAAGGGGGGGGGGGGACAGCCGACTAAAACCATATTTTCCCCGCCAAAAAAACACTTTACCGCCAAATTGCCAGTCAAACAAATTTCTGACAAGAGGGGGGGGGGGGGCCGACGTACACTTAAACCATATTTGCTATAATTTTTTTTTAATCGCAATTGGCAGCCAAATCACAGCTTTTTATGCATACATGCTAAATTCGTGGGGGTTTGATATTGTGTACCCACCTTCAAACGTCGCCCCTGTCCCCCCCCCCCCGATATGCTCCGTGCATTTTGAATATTTGGGATGGTTGGATTGGTCCGTAATTCGTTTCCGTCCTTTTTTTTTCTTTCTGGGTAGATTTAACTAATATGAGCATTAATTTCGATTTTTAATTTTATTCACTCATATCAATCTCATTATATTTCAGCTCGGCCCGATGCATACGCTAATGTGTTATTTTTTTCATTGTCCAACCCGGGGGGCGGGGGGGGTCGCTCCCACACAGCCTGCTACGACCGCGCTCCAGAATAAAGCGTCGTAAAGGGGATTTCAGGCTCGGGCTCGTCGAGTCTTTTGGAAGAAAGGGTACTTTGAGCAACCGTTCGCTGCAATCGCCCACTTAGGTAGCTTTTCTGCACATCGTCAGCGCCATTAGGATTACTAATTTGGTATGTAGATCGCCATTTAGGAGGTGGCAAAGTTTTGGCATCTGATAACATCTCCAAATGACGTTTGTTTTGATAATTAGAGATCATTTATGAATGTAAGTTTGCGCCAATGTACAACAATGTTTTAGTGAGAATGACACTTGGGTAGGGTATCAATAAAGTTGATTTCACTGCTTTTACGCCACTTAGGGTATCAATTAGTGATCCCCTGTTCAGCAATTTAGGGTAGTAGAATAAGTTGGATTTCCTGGGAGTCACGCCACTTAGGTAGCTTTCTGATGTGTTACGCCTTTAGGGTTGCCAATTTTGGTTATGCCTACAGTAGTGTATCGCCGTTTAGGTGCTTTCTGAGGCGTGTGGCACGGGGGAGACAGGCTTGTGCAGAGTGACCCCCCCCCCCCGGGAGTCCAAAGACCTTTTCTATTTTCCATTGAATCGACGTTTGCGCCATTCTCGCAGGCAAAACTCTGATCGTGAATTCTACGCATCACATTGTTTATAAAAATAATAAGCCCTTACCGTTCCAACAATAGACGACATGGGAATCAACATATCAATTTCTAAGCGATCTTTCACTTTCTTTATGGTCTAGACTTTTGCAACACAATGGTAAACTGGAACTAAAACCGTCATAATTGGCACATTTTTCCTATTGTAACAAATCTACAAGCTTTATATACTGTACTATATTATTATATTCTCTTTTGCATACCTAAAAATTAACATTGTGTAAATACAATGGCATTTAGAAGAAAGTGCCATCTGGGAACCTTCAGAAAAATATAGGAGTTAGAAACTCAGTTTAAGTGGAATTATAGTGACCGTTAGACTCTGATTTTAATTTTTTTCTCGCGAGAAAAAAAAGTCCTACCATAGAACGTACACTAAACAGCTATTGTTTTTCTTTCGCATTTTTCAAATTCTAAGCAATAATTCTCCCCCAGATTTCACAGACATGCCCTTCATCAATAGCCTAAGGGCATGGGTTATCCTTTCCTGGTTTGTGGGGATGTTTGCAAATGAGATCCACTGCCTTTAAGGTTAGATCAAAATATGTGACCGAAGTCAATGTTATGACCCGCGAAAGTGAGTCTAAAGACTTCCTTTTTGGTAAAAAAAAAATCTCGTGGAAGATCCCCATTTTTCTCATTTTTTTTTCTGAATTTGCTGCTTCATGAAATGGATGTGCGCTATCTATAAATATGTTGACGATGAGTGTTTGTAGTGGGAAGTCTGAGAATTCTAAAATGTAAAAATCAAATTTTATTGGCTAGGAGAAGGCCCGCGGAATTGGCAACAACCAATAACATACAGCATTTTCTCTCAGTCAGAAATCTTCGTAGCCTTTATTATTATGCGTTCGAGTGTGAATGTAAACAATAGACACGCTCCTACACAGTGCGGCGTGAGGTCAGTAGTGCATGACCAGTGCCTATATAACCACGATAGCATGATAAAATCGCACATCTTATGAAACATAGGAAGAAAAATGCTTTGAATGAAAAATATAAATATTCAGAGGTTTGCAACATGTCAAAGTCATACAACTTCAGATTTTTGATGATACGTCACTTTCATACTTTTATCCTAATCATGATATTTGACACTTTCCTTACCTTTGGATAGTGCAACTTTACTAAGGTATCGTGGTGACGGGTCACCTATTCATAACTTTGTGTGTTCTCTAAAAAATAATGACTGAAAATATTCACTCTTTGAGGAGTGAATTTCAAAAAAGAGTGACTAAGAGTGAATCTGGAGTGGATTCGGAGTAAAAATGTGTGTTTTCACTCATTTTGGAGTGACCTTAAAGAACACTCAAAATCTCTGAGTGATCCCTGACGTCACTCCAAGATGAGTGAAAACACACATTTCCACTCAAAATTCACTCTATATTCACTCCTTTTTTTGAAATTCACTGCTCAAAGAGTGAATATTTTCACTCAGTATTTATTTTAGAGAGTATGTTCGTCCCAACTGATTTGGCTCATTCGTTTCTGACCCCGTCCCCAACTGATTTGGCTCATTCGTTTCTAACCCCCTCCCCAAATGATTTAGCTCATTCGGTTCTGACTCCCTCAGTCTCCCAACTGATTTAGCTCATTCGTTTCTGACCCCCTCCCCAACTGATGAGGCTAATTCGTTTCTGACCCCCTCCCCAACTACTTTGGCTCCTTCGTTTCTGACCCCCTCCCAACTGATGTGGCTAATTCGTTTCTGACCCCCTCCCCAAATGACTTAGCTCATTCGTTTCTGACCCCCTCCCAACTGATTTGGCTCATTCGTTTCTGACGCCCCAAACCGATTGGCTCATTCGTTTTTGACCCCCACCCCAACCAGTGGCGTAACTACGGGGGGGGNGNGGNGNGNGCGCGCGCGCGCGCGAACGACGACGAACG
>JZLH01S0145237.1:5460-17528 GCA_001188425.1 Eucidaris tribuloides | reverse complement strand
CCTCGGTATATTGCATATATCTTGTTATATGGAAGAATACTGTAATATATGGAGGTATATAGGAGAAAAATTGGGACCAGGACGTGTCCTATTTAGCAGTCTTCGCCATTACCCATGCTCATTATAACCGGCGCTTGCCTGTATACTGCACCGATACATATCATTACAATAAGTAGCTTAATTCACGTAATCTTGGCATGTACAGTGCACAAGACTGATAAAAAAAAATATTTAAAGTTTATTGTATACATACTAAAAAATTTGATGTGAATGGGATTCAACGTGCTCAAAGATTTTGGTGTTTTAGATGATGCGGTTATAAAACTTATCACTGTCGATTGTACTATTGCAATTATCTAAAGCAAAAGCAATAGGGATCTGGGACTTGGCCAAAAATTGAAAAAAAAAGATTTATGACTACCATTACCGATATATGGCATGGACAATTAGTTCATTAGTAACAGGCAGCTAGACTTACTATTTTTAACCATGAGAAAGAATAGCAAGAGATTTTAGGCAAATGTGAAGAATTTACTGAAAAGTGAAGTTGACTGAGATTGGTGTTTGGTGCAAAATGTCTTGTCCTCTTGAATTTAAAGTTTTGTTTTGGTAATGATAAAAGTACAGCATGTATACCTTTGTAAAAGGAAACAAATGCCATATGACTTTAACATGGTGTGAAATCAATGTCAGGTATGATCAAAAGTTTTGCCGTCAGATGTCATAAATATTTGTAGAAGTTTGGATTGTGCGCTGTATCACGGAGATTAACTGAGTCACCGACATGTACCTGACTGAAAGAATCCAAGCCGTCAGTGAATTTGTAGGTTTTACGGGGCTAACAGGTTTGTCATTATTGCTGCAGTAATATTAGTCACTTACTCATTCTTTTGTCAAAAATATTTGCAAGAGATGTTGAATGATGATTTATTTTAAAGCTAATCATTATTGGACCAGTAACAATGGCGTTGTGACAGCAAAAACTTATCTATTTTTTACCGAATACCATTAAACTTGGAACCAGGTTTTTTAGTAATAAAAAATATTCTTTTTCACAGAAAAGAGGTTGAAGTTACAAATATATTTTCTAGTTAACTGAACCGACATTTTTTCATGATAGGTCAACTGGTTTTGCGAAAAAAACTGAAATTGATATAGCTGTGGTTTTAATGACAGTTGGAGGCTACATGTTGATACAAGGAACAAGTAGTATTAGATCTTGCACTGGGCAGTTAAACTACATGATATGGGTTAATTGAAAGGCACAGAGCATACACAGTAGGAGATGGACTGGAGACGATTACCATGACTGCATCTGCAGCTTCTGAATTGGCTCAAGATTGTCAAAACACAGACGAGTAAAATTATGTGTTTGTGTAAATCACAAACATACTCTGTATTTCTATCTTTTCTCTAACTTTGATACCTCTGAGCAAATTCATACATGATTCAATTACATGTTGTACTTTGGATTTTTATCTCTGGACAGAGATGGCATGTAGATCGCAAAAAGGTGATTTTAATGTTCTTTTTCCGTTACAAAGTTACAGTTAAACTGACGATGAATTAGGCCTCGGTAACACTGAACCTTGCAGCATCTTAACACAAATTAATTGAATCAAATTTTATTTGCTATGTCAGAAATAATTAATATGTTGAGAAATATGCGACAAAGTTTTGCCGTGTAAAAATGAAGACGAGTGACATTGATTGGCGGAAGTAAAATATGCCTCAAGAACAAACGAGATTGAAATTATGTTTAAGTGGTAATTTTCGCGGTGCGTTTTTATAATTTCGGTGAATTTGGCGAGTAGTTATCGTGAAAATTTCCACTTTGGTCATGTCTATTTACGACTTATTTGAAAAGCACACTAAATTCGTGAAAATTTGCACTCCTCGTGAATTTTAACAATCATAGTCAAAAACGGCGAAAATATCTGTACGCGAAAATATTGGCGTCATACAGTAAATCATACATGTATATACACTGGCTAATCATGTTATTTCAGGATCAAGGCCTGGAAAAATTTGTCTTGCATTTGTTTACTTAAGAAGGGAATGAGCATTTACTGCGATTAATTTCTGGCCCTGATTGATCCCATAGAGAGCAAATAAATTTCACCATTAACAGCAATTTTCTGATGGATTTTGTACACAAATGAGGAAATGTATATGACTATAAATTTTTATTTTTTTTACGCAGGAACTCAACAGTATATTACATGTACTTGAATTCTGGGAGCACTGTGTCATAAATGTTGGAACTTCTTCAATCTTGCACCATTTCCAATTAGTTTAATAATATCTGCCAGGGAATAAATTTGTTTTCCATGTGAGTCAATGTTTTACAAGGACTTTCGAAATTCATTTTGTAAGTACAGTAGTAGCCAGTACCTGTATGCTATATTCCTATTGTAATGAAACGTTCATTTTGTTCCTTTTTCATTCATGTTTCGCGAAATATGATTGCGTAGATAATCATATACTTTGTACCTGAATAGACATTCACAAATTTATTTTAAAGTGTATGCATATTTCCGTACAGAAAAAAGTTGCTGTGGTACTGTGGATGCTGAATTCTGGGTAGAGTGTGCCTGACAACAACGTTATCATCATTCTATCTCGTCCTTCATCCTCATCCCTTCATTATTGTCACATCATCATCCCATCATCACTTATGCACATCATCATCATCCATCATCATCATCCCCATTCTCATCCATATCATCCGCCAATCATTCCCATTCATTATCATATTATCACCAGTTCTTATCCCCATATCATCCCATCAATCATCATATATCATCAATCATATGCATCATCATCAACATTCATATAACGGTTTCATCATGCCCCCCCTTCAACAAATCTACATATAATGTAGCTTTTAGTATTAAAATGGTGCCAATGGTGGTTAGAAGATGATTAAGATTCTCCACCCACTAACATTGTATGGTCTTCGGTCCTCCTTGGCCCTAAAGTTTGAATGAATACCCATAATAGAGCCACTGACCTAATAGCCATATTGCAGCTGCTTCATTTTCTAATACAGTCAGCTGTAGGAAGGCAACTTTTTTCAGATTCAGCTTGTTTCACTTTATATTGATGAGAAATATACTGACCCTGTTTTGAAGAAAGAACAGAAACAGCCCGACCAAATCGAGCTCTCTGTCCGAAAATCGAAGTGGTCATCTATCACATGATGTACCACATTGAAATATTTTCAACCCAAAACTCAGCCATTCTGTCATCTTTTAGTTTTATTCTGGTGGTCAAACCGTGATGTTTTAGGCTTTCAGTGAAACATAGGGGTATGGCGTTTCATTAGAAGTGAAGTGTAACGATGTTTTGTGATGACTCAGATTAAGAATGGAGCATCTGGATTATTCTACTGCTTTTTGGGCAGGACAGTCGGATTTTCATATTTCTTGTTCTTTTATTAAAACATGGGTCAGTACACAATGATGCATCAAACTAGAGTGGAAAAAATTGAAATGTTGCCCTCTGTAGCCCGACTCATACCTGCATTATATTGCATAATGTTCGTATGGGGTTATCATTTTCAAAATTTACAGGCGGCGCACAGAAGACAGAGATGAATAGAGTATAAAATAAGTTGCGGGAATCTTATTATCCACATTTGGCAAATTTTAAGACTAATCTGCATTAAATTTGGGTGCAAAGGGAGGGGGGGGGGGGGCCTTGAATGCATTAATCATCATCACTGCTGTGGGGTTGTTTCACTCAGATTGTGTGCCTATTAATAGCCAGTCTTTGCTGGAAACATGAAAACATCATTTGCTTTATTAAAGTAGAGTTACTGGCTAGTTCTGGATGGACTGATCTACCAACTTTTTCCAAAGTACCATCATTAATTCTTTTCAGTGTGGCGCCAAAATATGAAAGCCTGGGTCACAGCAAACAAATCTGTGCGATGACGAAGAGTGTATCTAATCCATGAGAGTAATATCGTATTGTACATATCAACCATCGGCACCATGGCTATTTTTATCACAGTTTTGCACATTGCAGATCAATGGATCATTCCGTTTTGCAGAAGCATACAGGTACATGTATTCATTACACTCCACTGACTCTTTACTCTAACGATGCCAGAGGATTTAAACCTCTATGGACTTTATGTGTGATTATTTGGTGGCAGATCTGTGGACTTTAGGCACAGTTAAGAGTTAAAGATAAAGCGTATAAAGTCTTCCCTTAGTCTTATTCCCCTTGCTACCCGGATTTATCCCTCAGCAGATAGAAACACATGACCTTACTTTCTGCAGCCTGATAGACCAAGGATCAATAGACCCAGATGGGGCTATTAGCTTTGTGCATATAAAATCTGTCTCAAATGTTTAATTGTGCAAAATTGAATACGTGGAATGAAGGAAGAAAGGCCGAGGAGAACCCTATGTGCTTAACTGCAATTAAATAAGTACAGTTGCCATTAATTTATACAATGTACTATTGTATTATGCGTTCAATCTTCCTTGATTTTATGCCTCCGCCGTTTAAGGGAGCGGATGCATTATGTTTTCGGGTTGTCGTCCGTGGCGTCGTACGTCCGTGCACGATGTCCGTTGTGTCGTGGTCCGGTGTGTCGTGCGCCAACACTTTCGGTGAAAAGATTATGAAGTACCGCGCAGGAGGGATTGTTAATGATACTTAGGCACAAGATGGACCACTAGGCAAGGATTGGAATTGAATAGATTTGGGACGACAAATCCGTAAAGGTCACTGAACTTTGTTCTAACAGCTGTCATTTTCTGCACATAACTTCAGTTCAGGAGTGTCACTGTTATTGTAATTTGCGGTGGTTAGGTTAAGAAACAAAGGACAAATATTTTAGTAGCATTCACAAGCGTCAAAGGTAGGTCAAGGTCAAATGTCAAGGTCTGAAATTTTATCCCAAAATGTCATTTTCTGCCTTAAGTTTAAGTAAGGAGTGCTCACTTTTGTTTGTAATTTGGACAGTTAGGTTCAAAACCACAGGCAAATATTTGGATAGAGTCACAGGGGTAAAGTCCCAGCGTCAAGGGGTCAAATGTCAATGAACTTTTGTTCCAAATGCCATTTTCTGCTATAACTTCGTTAGGAGTTGCTCACTGTTATGTAATTTGCCCTGGGTGAGGTTAGGTTTCAAACCAAATAAAAAATATTTTCGGTAGAGTCACAGGGTCAAAGTTCGCAAGGTCAAAGGGTAAGGTCAATGACTTTGTCAAATGTCTTTTCTGGTAAGGAGTTCAGTAAGCAGTTGCTACTGTTAATGTAAATTTGAGCGGTTAGGTCAAAATTAAAAGGAACAAATATTTTGGGTACATGTCAAAGGAGTCAAGAGTCAGGGTCAAGGGTCAAAGGTCAAATGAACTTGGCTGTGCCAAACTATACTTCAGTTAGGAGTGTAACTAGTTGATATGCATTAGGTTGTTAGCTGCTACAATAGTGGGCGACACTGTGGCGGCAGGACTATACATCGACTGCTGCGGCAGTCGAATTTCTCTAGTTGTCTATCAGATACGTTGTTCATTGGTACAGTGCACTCCCAGTATAGCAAACACAGCTTGTGTAGAAGGTTCCCGATATACAAGAAGTAGTAAGAATTCAGTCCCAAAATTATTATTTGTACATCTACATTAACGTGTTCGGTGTATAACAAAATTTTGCAACACTGTAAACGAAAAGAAAACTCCAGTCCAGAGGACTTCGCTATTATAACGGGAGTAAAACCTGTATACAATGCCTTCCTGTGGCTTCATACCGATGCATGTACTTCTAGTCATGAATGGTACATGTATCTAAAAATTTTAGAAGCATGCATTTTATCCGCAGGTTAAAAGGACTGAGAATATCGTTGCTTGCAGTAATTATGTGACATCATCAGCGTCTTGAACTGTTCTATTTTCGTTCTGTTTCCTTGCTGTTCTTGTGAATTGCCTAAGTATTATTTGTTCCCAGTAAAATTTTATTTCCATACTATTTGTCAAAAAAAAAACAACAACAACCCGTTACGCAGGGCGGTCGATCGGGGGGGGGGGGGCGAATATCAGATTTGCCCCCCCCCGTCCATAATTCTGGACAACTCTGACAACTTGAAAAATTCATCATATGTAATGCAAGGATATGTTTAAAAATCAATGGAAAGCACTATAAACCATTAAAATTAAACATACAAAATTGTATTTTTGGGGGGCATGCTCTGCGTGCAAAATTCTGTATTGCAATTTGGCGTGCCGATAACATGGATCGACGCCCCTGCCTTTGCGGTAGGTTTAATATTCATTTGATGTTGAGTAGTCTTTACAGGTTGTTGCTGAGAGTACTGTAACTACCATCATCACCTGTTTTTAAAGGAAAATTTGTTTCCGCTTTTCGCTGATATTAGATTTATTTTTCTGTGTATTCCACATGTTTCCCTTTTTTTTGGGGGGGGGGGTTACTACTACAAACACTACTTATAAATATCCTACATGTACTTTGGCAGATCAAATCCTGCTTTTTTCCTACTTTGGTAGATTGAATCCTACTTTTCTTCTACTTTTTAGAGAATTTTGCTCTTAAATTTCTCCTACTTTTTAACCAAGCAGAGTTGAAGGCCTGCAATAATCTCCACAAATCATCTCCCTGCGTAACCTAAACTGAAGCCTCAGCAAAATTGATGAATGGAAGCAGACTGAAAACAGATTTGTTTTGCAAAGCAAGTTTTTAGTTCAGGTCCCTCCCATCTTGTGTCATTCATCCTGGCAGCATTTCTAGCATCAGCATATGATCACAAGATGACTAATTTCAAACCTCCCATCTGATGGCTTCAGTGAACAACTTTTAGCAATAAAATCAGGCATGGGTACTATTATTATTTATTTGTTGTTACATTTATGTTGTCCCATGTAAGTTTCATTTGAAATTACAGTTACTTGTATTGTACCACATTGTAATTATAATTGCAATTACTAACCCCTGATGGAAGTAAGCAAATAAAATGAATGACAATACGCATATTGGGTGTGTGACATCATCAATTTTTCGTGGGCAAATTGTCCAAAAGTGTTAAATCAGTACATTAGAAATTGGTCTGTAACAGTTGCATGTTTAGAAAATTAGCTTAACGAATGTGGATTTTGCTATTACATCGTGTAGGATTACAGGGTGTTTCATAAAGCTGTTCGTAAGTTACGAACAACTTTACGAACGACTGGTGATACTTTCTTGGGTGCTAATCAGTTTCTCATGCATTTACATGTAGCACAAGAAGGCATCACCAGTCGTGCGTAAAGTCATTCGTAACTTAAGAACAGCTTTATGAAACACCCCTGTACTGATGAGCTATTCACTGTCAATGATAAGAGACCTGCAACATGTACTGGAGGCAAAAAGGATTATTTTGTATTGAAATTATTATTCCAAACTGAAGTGCTTTGTCAAGATTTATATTTGGTCGTGCAGTCATTTGATTAGATAGCAGAAGCCTGTAATTTGTACCGTTATTGCAACAGACGTCAAGTCTCAGTCTGATTTACAGTATCTGCAAAAATGAAATAAAATCTGTAACTTGAAAAGTGAATCTCTGTTGTTCTCTTCCTCATTTGCTGCAATATAATTATTTTCATTCATGTTTCTGGCCCCTCCCATCGATGTATTGTAAGAGTAAGTTTAAGTTACTATTATCAGGATAGAAGTTGTCCTGTATGGCTTTGTCCCTGAATACATGTAAATGCATGTTTGTATGCCTCACAAGCCATCCAGAAGATGGATATCATACAAAGAGCGAAACTAGAGGTCCACATGAGTGCTTCATTTTTTGGCCTTATCATCAGAGACTGGTAGCATAGCGAATCATGTAGCTCTGATTTTTATGCCTCCACAACGAAGTTGCCGGAGGCATTATGTTTTCGGGTTGTCCGTGCGTGAGTGCGTCCGTTACCGGTTCTCGTTACCGTGATAACTTAAGAACCACTGATCGGATTTTGATGTAACTAGGACCTAGTATGTACTATGGGGCAACAATGAACTGATTAGATTTTGGGGTTGAAAGGTTAAAGGTCAAAGGTCACCGGGCCTAAAATATATCTGACTTGGGCTCGTTACTGCGATAACTTGTGAATGGCCAGTTGAATTTTGATGTAACTTGGGTGAAGTATGTATTATAATGCAGCAATGAACTGATTAGATTTTGGGTTTGAAAGGTCAAAGGTCACAGGGCCATGTCTGATTTTGGCTCGTTACCACGATAACTTAAGAAAGGCGTGTTGGATTTTGATGTAACTTGAGTGAAGTATGTATTATATGGCATCAATGAACTGAATAGATATTGGAGTTCAAAGGTCAAAGGTCAGGACCTGATAGACCAATGAAACAGATTTAAAAGGGTTAAAAGGTCAAAAGGTCACAAGGCTCCATACTTAGTGTCTTTACCATGATAACATGAGAATGGCTTTTCGGATATTGATGTAATTTAGGTGAAGTATGTATCATGGGGCATAGATAAGATTTCAGAGTTGAACGGTCAAAGGTCACGATGCCCGTACATTTTAAGTTTGGAAATGGACGGGGGTGCGGAGGCATACCCCATCAGCTGCGCGCAGCCGAATTGCTCTAGTTTAAACTGGAAACATTGTTATACAATGCCTTTAAGTCATATTTGTGGTATTGATCTCTGCCTGTAATTGAAAAAAATATATTTTAAAATGTCTATGCTACATGCTATATACTGTTTAAAGGTTTAAATATGTTTTGTTTGTGACCACAACAAAGTGATGGTATATATATTGATGTTGTATTTTGGACATTGCCAATTTATGAAAAATACGTTTGTTACCGCAATATCCCAATAAAATAGCTAATTGAATTAGCCTATTTTATTGCGTCTGATTTGCACGAGTAAACAAACGTATTTTTCATAAATGGCAATGTCTCAAAATACAACATCAATACTCATATCATCACTTTGTTTGCGTCACAAACAAAAATATTTAAACTTTAAAACCAGTCAACAGCATGTAGATAGACATTTTAAAATTATATTGTTTTCAATTAAGGCAGGAGTTCAACTACCACAAAATGCTTAAGCATTGTATAACCAATGTTTCGAGTTTAACTATGCACATTCAGCCTGCGCGCGCTGTGGGTAATCCTCCGCATTCCCGTTCATTTTCCAAACACTTCGATAGTACGGGGCATCGTGACCTTTTGGACCGTTCACTCTGAAATCTTTATCTATGCCCCATGATTACATATTCACCTAATATACATCATATTCCGAAAAAGCTTCTTCATGGTATCGTGGTAAGACACTAAGTAATGGAGCCTTGTGACCTTTTGACCTTTATTAACCTTTTAAATCTGTTTCATTGGTCGTATCAGGTCTCGCTGACCTTTGACCTTTGAACCGTCAATATCTATTCAGATCATTGATCGCCATATAATAACTACTTCACCCAACGTTACATCAAAATCCAACCATGCACTTATCTTAAATGATATCGTGGTAACGAGCCAGAAATTCAGACATGCGCCTGTGACTTTTGACCCTTTCAAACCAAATTAATAAGTTCATTGCTGCATTATACAGTTCAGCGGCTCGACTTAACCGGCGGATGTTGGGACAGCAGTATCCGAGATAAGAGAGATAATGTCACAAACACAGTATATGAGGGGGGGAGTAAAGCAGTGTCCGTATGTTATAGTATGTATAACCCCACACAATGTGCAAATTTGACCACGAGACCTACACACATGGTGTTCTTTATTTACTTTTCCCCAAATACTCAGCCAGTTTCTGTGTACACTTTCTGATTAAAGGTTATCAATTACAGGCAATTGACTGATAGTCCATTGTCCGTATATATGAGAGAGCGGTTAACGTGGCCGTTATAACCGGGCCGAACTGTAAATACATACTTCAGCCCAAGTTACAGTCAAAATCAATACTGCATTCACAAGTTATTCTCGTACGAGCTCCGTCCAGATATATTTTAGGGGGGACCGGTGCTTGAGCTTTACCTTTCAATCCCCAAAATCTAATCAGCTGTCATTGTTGCCCAGAGTACATACCTAGGTTCCTAGTTACATCACAAATCCGTCTCAGTGGTTCGTAAGTTATTACACTAATAGGTAACGAGAACCGCGGTTAACTGGACGCACGCACGCAAGACAACCCGAAAACATAATGCCTCGCAACTGTCTGTTTCGTTGGAGGCATAAAATATCGGAGCTACATGATTCTCTATGCTACCATGTCTCTGATAAGGTCAAAAAATGTAACACCTCATGTGGACCTCTAGTTTCGCTCTTGGTTGATTCCAATCTTCTGGATGGCTTGTGGGCATACAACATGCATTTACCTGTACTTCAGGACAAAGCCATAAAGGACAACTTTCACTCTGTAATTAGTACTTAAGACTTACTCATTACATACATCGCGATGGGAGGGGGCAGAAACAGTGAATGAAATTATATATGCCAGCAAATGAGGAAAGAACAACAGAGATTTCACTTTTCAAGTTACAGATTTTTATTTATTTTTGCAGGATACTGTAAATCGACTGAGATTGACGTCTGTTGCAATAACGGGTACAAATTACAGGCATTCTGCATATCTAAATCAAAATGAATTCTGCACGACCAAATGATAAATTTTGGACAAAGCACGTTCAGTTTGAATCAATAATTTCAATTACAAATAATCTTTTTTGCCTCCAGTAACATGATTGCAGGTGCTACCTTAATCATGACCAGTGAATAAGCTGATCAGTACAGGTGTTTAAAGCTGTTCGTAAGTTACGAAACGACTTTAACGCCACGGACTGGTTGATGCCTTCTTGTGTACATGTAATGCATGAGAAACTGTATTAGCCACGCCCACAGAAGTTATCACCATGCGTTCGTAAGTTTATTAATTACGAACAGTCTATTATGAAAAAAACCCTGTAATCCTGACTCGATGTATAGCAAAATCCACATTCGTTAAGTAATTTTCTAAAATGCAACTGTTACAGACCACATTTCTAAATTACTGATTTAAACTTTTGGACAGATTTGCCACGACAAATTGGATTATGTCACACACACAATATGCGTTTGTCATTCATTTTATATTGCTTACTTCCATCAGGGATGTAGTAATTGCAATTTATTACAATTGTACGATACAAGTTAACTGTATATTTCAAATGAACAACTTCATGGGGACAAGCATAAATGTAAAACCAATAATAACAATAGTACCATGCCTGATTTTATATGCTAAACAGTTGTATCACTGAAAGCATCAGCATGGGAGGATTTGAAATTAGTCATCTTGTGATCATATGCTGATGCTAGAACATGCTGCAGGATGAATGGACACCAAGATGTCGGAGGGACCTGAACTAAAAACGTTGCTTTGCCAACAAATCTGTTTTCAGTTCTGTTCATTCATTCAATTTGCTTGAGGCTTCAGTTTAGGCTTACGAGGGAAATGCATTTGGATTATTGCAGAGGCCTTCAACTCTGCTTGAGTTAAAAAGGACGAATTTTAAGAGCAAAATTTCTCTAAAAAGTAGAAAGAAAAGTAGGATTTCAATCTACCAAAAGTAGGAAAAAAGTAGATAGGATTTGCATCTGCCGAGTACAGTAGGATTATTATAAGTAGTAAATCTTTCTATTGCCAACAGTTTTATTAATCATATTCTTTCATCTAAATTCCAGGACTCTTTCGGTAGGTTTAACAATGATGTTGATTGCAAATGTGAATTCGGGTTGCAGATCGATGTCCAAAACAATCCCGATGACCCGTTTGTGAAGAACGCCACAACAATCTTTAAGGCTCAGTATTATTCAACCAAGTCAATTATGTTTAGCAGGTACGCAGCCACTGAAATTTGATCTACAGTGTACATGTTAATATAGTCTATTCCAATGTGGTTATCAAACTGTAACCGACATTTGAATGATCATGAAAAGATAAAAAAATCTAAAGATTAAGTAACAAAGTAATAGCCTACTAAAGTCAAAATTGGAAAGTGTCGTTCTGGATGCGTAAGAATTTGAGATTAATTCATAAGGTTCATGAATATCTCTCTCTTCTT
>JZLH01S0145235.1:2074-16265 GCA_001188425.1 Eucidaris tribuloides | reverse complement strand
ATAATCAGGTCTGTTGGAGGGTAATGAGCGCTCCATGTTGATCTGGAAGACGATATTGTGTGCTTCCTCTTTGGGTTGAAGAGTGAAGTAACTGGTCTCTTTGGCTTGGAAAGAAGTTCTTATTAGAAGGACGATGACAGTCTCAAATCACTGATTGGCAAGAATACAGACACCGATATAAGTCAGTGAAAGGTCATTCATGTACACATGGTTACATACAGGGGTTTCACACAGCCTATATTATTACAGTTGGACCTCGTTATAAAGAGGTCAGATACTGTATAACAAAACTTGGTATACAAAGGTAATTTTGCTGGTCCCAGCTCTCTTGTATTTCTTTGTTGTGTTCAGCCCCATAATAGTGAGAAACCCGATATACACAAAGGTGATTTTCACGATCTACTCTCTGTATAACGAGGTTCACTGCTACATGTTTCATCATCGATTAACACAAGTGTCAAAGAGATATATGCCGCATTGACACAATAACTCCGGTATACATTAAAAATACTGCAAACAGTGCAAAAGTATCCAAACTCTAAAGGGGAGATCCCTTGATATTTCACGTGCCCAAAAATACAAAACAACATGATACTAGTTAACACAAAAGAGTTATTTTACGGTACATGTCACCATTTTAAAATATCACAACTTTTGTGAGGGGACAATGAACAATATTTGAGCACACATTCTCCACCCTACCCCTTCCTCCACCCCGTTAATCATTCCTGACGGCAAACCACAAACCTACATGTAGGACATATTGATTACACTGGAAAACCTTTCACAGACTTGTCATTATTTTCACTCATGAATTTTTACAGAGAATCACACAAGCCACTCATACCATTGATAATACTGTAGTTTGACCGTCTGATTCTAGATTGCTATTCTTGCCTTCACAAATACCTGCTAGATTCTGATGAGAAGTCTTCTGGGTATTTTATTGACACTGCTTAAGAAAAATACAAGGAAGATTAACCATCATCTTTACTGAGGTAGCAGCAAGGGCAGGCTGACATTTTTACACACGTTTCCTCTCCTTTCCCCCTCCCCTCCCTTTGTTATTCCACATTTGAAGATGAGGGATTGACATCAAAAACTAACAGACCATGTTTCAGAGAAAATATAATAGAAAATAGCCTGTAATAACAAACGAAAAATCAACCAAATACGAAGGAAACCTAGAGAGTAAAGAGATTTTTATAGTTGTACATCCTAACGAATTAATCAGGTCAGTGTTTATCACAGGTTTGAGAATTTATTCATGACCAAAAGGAGGAATCACAACACATTCCACTAACAAATGAACTGAACAAAATGACTGACTTAACATTTTCTCATCAGAATGCATTGTCTGCAGCTCAAAGAGCAGATATCAGTGGAAGGCATGCATAACTTTATATTATGACGGAATGAACTTCTTAAGCACATAAGGTATTGCAATAGAAATAGATTCGCCACTATAACTCAAAAATTTGAGGCCATGCTATTCTTGTTCAGTTTTATATTTAATAATTTTTAATCCACTCGGAAGACCCAAAGACGAGACATCTTCTTCACTGACATCTTAACGGAAAATGCAATTATATAAGCAAAAACTCAAAAATTTCTTCAACTGGTGTTCGCTCCCCAAAACAATATTTCCAACGAAGTGTACACCAACTGATTTTCTGATAAAATCACTGGAGACCCCATAAACTTGCCTGTCACCTGTTTTCTGTAACAACTCTATTGGCGAAATAAGCAAATCTAGGAGTACATGATAAAGGTGATTAAATTACAATGTACTTTACCTTTTTGTCACAGATGTAATGTTTTCCTGCCACAGAGTAGTGTTGACAGCTGACATCGGAGGTGGAAGCACTGGGAATTTTGCTTGAACATGGAATAAGAGATAAATTGTTTAAATGCACATTCTAAAGATACTTGTACATTGGATCTGTCTTCTCTTCAATTGGTTGCAGTCATCATCAACAAGTTTGAAAGCGAATAAAGTTCCTTGACAGCACGCAGTGCTTGTAGTGACCTCTGACTGATGTACTTCACTAGCAGTAACAGGCCTCCACAAAAAGTTTTAGTTTTTTTGACTGCCCAGTCCGCACCTTAATTTTAGAGATTTAAATGCCGAAGTAAAAAATTCAAGCGGCCCAATTGCAAAAAAGGCACTGCCAATTGGCGATGCTTTTTTTTTCTGTGTCTGGACATGATTTTCAGGTGCCCGGGCACTCGGGCCTCTGTTGTCGAGCCCTGAAGTTATTTCCTTGATTTGAATCGGCACCGCAATAGCATATACACACGTATCCCAACGCAACTCAGCAAGATTACCATCTAATAACTAATAAGCTTTTATCAGCACATACATCTATCCGGCCATTACAGTCCTGACATCTGGAAATCCACGGCGTATTTCTACTTACGCGCTCTGCGTCTCTCACTTCTATTTTTCTTCTTGTTTTGTTTCTACTTTCCTTTATTTTTTTTCTTCATTTTTCTCTACTATCTGCACTCTTAGTTACCATGTAGATGTTATTTGTTTGTTTTTTGGAGGCCTCTATTCTTACAATCAAGCTCGTCTTATGATCAGGGGCCTTCCTGGCTATTTTCCATCTTATCTGTTATATATCTGATACCAAATTGATATATAAATTAATGCAAATTCGTTTTACTGTTACAATTATTTGTAGATTGATTAATTACTGATGTCATCGTCAGTGACATATTGTAATATGTTTTTCATTATGTCAAAAATTTGTACGGAAAATACCGAAATTAAAACGATTCAATTCAATTCAATTCAATTAAATAACTAGTAGTTTAGAGTTTAGTGGAATAGATGTGTTTCTTACAGTGCAGAAATCAATTACCATGTGCAGTATTCTAAATAATTGCAACTTGTTTGTACAAGATGTTTTGACTAATTACTAGTAACAAATGTAAAAGATTTCCAGAACTTCTATTGCAATTCAAATATTTGTTTAGGCCAGACAGTGATTTAAATTTCCTTGCAAAAGGTATTGTTTCTATATTACCACTTCCTTCAATTTGTTTCTTGATTCACCATTCCGTGTTTCATGTTTAAAAGGTTCTTTGATTTGATCTTGGGGAGTTGTCCTATCAGGGAATGTTTTCCTCTGGGGAAAGTATCCTCTGGGGGAGTTGTCTCTGTGGGAGTTGTCCTCTTTGGGTCTTTTCTGGGAGTTGTCCTCTGGGGGAATGTCCTCTGGGGGAGTTTCCTCTTGGAGGGTTGTCCTCTGGGAGTTCGTCCTCTGGGGAGTCGTCCTCTGGGGGGAGTTGTCCTTGGGGAGTTGGTCTCGTGTGGGAGTTTGTCCTATCAGGGGAAAGTTTGTCTCTGGGAAAGTCCTCTGGGGGAGTTGTCCTTTGGCGAGTTGTCCTCTGGGGAGTTGTCCTATCAGGGGAAGTTTGTTCTCTGGGGAGTCCGCGGGGGTAGTTGTCCTCTTGTGGGAGTTGTCCTCGAGGCGAGTTGTCCTCTGGGGGAGTTGTCTTGGGGGAGTCGTCCTTCTTGGGGAGTGTCCTCTGGGGGTTTGTCCTCCATGGGGAAGTTGTCTCCGGGGGAGTCTCTCTGGGGAGTTTGTCCTCTGGAGAAGTTGTCCATCTGGGGGAGTTGTCCTCTGGGAAAGTCCTCTTGGTGGGAGGTATGTCCTTCTGGGGGTAAGTCCTCTGGGGAGTTTGTGCTCTGGGGGAAGTCCTCTGGGCGGAGTTGTCCTTTTGGGGGAAGTCTTCTGGGGGAGTTGTCCTCTGGGCGGAAGTCCTCAAGGGGGTCTCAGGGGGAGTCGTCCTCTGGGGCAGTCGTCCTCTGGAGGAGTCTGGGGGAGTTTCCTCTGGGCGAGTTGTCCTCTGGGGGAGATGTCCTCGTGGGGGAAGTCCTCGTGGGGGAAGTCCTCTGGGGGAGTTGTCCTCTGGGGAAGTTTGTCCTCTGGGGGAGATATCCTCTGGGGGAAGTCCTCTGGGGGAGTTGTCCTCAGGGGGAAGTCCTCAAAGGGAAGTCCTCAGGGGGAGTTGTCCTTTGGGGGAAGTCTTCTGGGGGAGTTGTCCTCTGGGGGAAGTCCTCAAGGGGGTCCTCAGGGGGAGTCGTCCTCTGGGGGAGTCGTCCTCTGGGGGAGTTTTCCTCTGGGGGAGTTTTCCTCTGGGGAGATGTCCTCTGGGGAAGTCCTCTGGGGGAAGTCCTCCGGGGGAGTTGTCCTCTGGGGAAGTTTGTCCTCTGGGGAAGTTTAACCTCGGGGGGAAAGTCCTCTGGGGAAGTTTGTTCTCTGGGGGAGTTGTCCTGATACAAATTACACCAGTCTTGGAAATAACCCAAATTATGTCAGCAGATGCTTCCTACCATTATGGATGACATAGAGTTTTTCCTCAGACTGCAGGACTTCATCAATGGGGCATTTCAGCAGCATCTCGACTCTGTCTCTCTCCTCCTTGTGGGGATTCCCCCTGGGTTTGGTGATGTCCACTGATATTGTCGCTACCTGCGGCGCCCCACCCTCATCTGACTCCGGTAGGTCACCTAGGGTGACACTCATAGGCAGTACTAACCCTTTGTTGTGGGCTGAAAGTATGGGTTCAACCTTGGAGAAAACAGATATCAATTAAAAAACATTAAGATACAGACACAAATTAAAAGAAGAATTTCAGTATGACACCCAATGTCATTCTGTCATCAAATGAAAATTTATAAATGACAACTTGAGAACTTGCATTCTTACATAGGCTGATACAAACATACATGTACATAGCCCAGCAGAAAGAACACCACCTACATGTATGATCATTAATTTCTTCAAGACTTCAACCAGGTGGGTAGTCCCATTGGATCTCAAAAGTGAATAACAAGGCCAAAGGTGGGGGGGGGACCCATCACAAGCATGTTTTTGTTTAGTATTTAGAACACATTCTTTTTCTACAAAACAATACCATGATCATTGACTTCAAACAAGGCATTTGGATCCAACTCCAAACCAAGGCCCAAGGACAATTTTCTGAGGCAGTATCATTTCCAAATTTGCTACTTTTTCAGTCCAACAATCCTCTGTCTCTGAATAAGCTGCACAGACAAACCACAAGACTGCCCTCTCTTTGATAAAATAAGCAGTGATGTGTCCGAGTCCTAGTCCACGTTCAAGTCTGGCCTTTCCAAGTCCGAGTCCATGTCCAAGTCCGAGTCCATGTCCAAGTCCGAGTCCGGCATGTCCGAGTCCGAGTCCGAGTGCAGCACATGTGCAAATGTATTATATGCTCAAAAACAAGTTTCTCATTCAAAATATCAACTGGTACTTCCTAAAGAGTCATTCAAATGAATCAACAAATTCAATTTCCAAAAAAGACATTGTATAAACGCACAAAAAATTACAAGATGAAAGTATGTAGTTACATTAGTTTTAGAATTACATGTAGTTTATTGAGAAAGCCTTCATACATGTATGTGTTTCTTTAAAACACAGCATCAATCACTTATGTAGTAACATTTTCACTTGTTTATCAGCACCCTCCTTGTTTTATAAGCAATAAAATTCAAATTATCATCCAATCAAAATGCTTGCTAAAGTATATTATTCATCATCATCAGAAATTAGTCCAGGCTGTAACCCGCAATCCAGTAACCCGACCCGCGATAGCCCGCGAACCCGCTGAAATAGATTGCGGATGGAATAACCCATTAACTTGCAATTTAATCCATTTCATTCCATAGTTTTTCCATGACTAATGACGAAGTGACGACAGCCCCGACCGACAGTGAATTGAATTATTGTCAGGAACTGATGGGAAGAACTAGGGTTCGACATTTGTAGAACCAATTTACTGTTCCCCAGTAACTGTCCAGCTCATCCCAGCTCGGAAATTGTAATAACATTATATGAGTAAAGTCAAATAACGATAACTTTAATGAAATAATACATTTGCGGCTATGATCCATTTCATCACTAACTTAATGTTTTTTCTCTGCAATCTTCATTAGAACTTAGAAATTAAGAAACAAAACCAGTAAGGTACTTACTACAGTACCAATCAGTAAACAGAAAATTCTGTACAAGTACAACAACGTAATAAACTTTCAAATGCAAGTTATCGGGTTCACGATGAGCCCAACGGGCTGAAATACCCGCCGGGTTGGGTCAACCCGCAGGCCAGCAAAACCCGCAACAGATTCAGGTTACAGGACTATCAGAAATGTTCAATAATTAACAGTACATATTTGGCTGTGACAAATTTCACATTTTGCTTCATTATTCTTTATTTTGTTCAGAAGATAAATTTCATTGATTGATTGGGATTGTGTGTGTGTACATGTAGTGTACATACATGTACACACACACACATCACACGTAATATGTACAACGCATTGCAAAACTAGAAACACATAAGACAGTCCAGGCAGTGGACTGCTACTCCGTGTCCTGATTTGGCTGAAATTTATGTGAGTGATTTTATATCTAGGCCTATACTGGGTGAAATTTTGATGAATTTTAGGCGAGAGAATACCAAGATACCCATTTGGATATGAAACTTAGTTTCAGAAACTGCAGCATAGCGCTAAAATTCCCCGGTCTCGTGCCAAAATTCGCCACCGAGTCGAGTCACGGGCCCCGACTCGAGTCCGAGACGGAGTCATGAACCTTCAAGTCCGAGTCGAGTCCGAGACCGACTCCAGTCACACATCATTGAAGATAAGACAATGTGGGCCATACTGTACGGGGTAATCAATAGACCAGTTAGTTACAAGTAAAACAGGGTTGGGTGGGAAATATAAAAGGTGGGAAATACCGGCGGTAATTACCGGTAAATACCGTCCGGGAAATAAGAGGCCGTCCGGTAAATATGGCAAAAAGCGGGAAATAAGATTAAAACATTGATTTTGACAACTTTTTCTTCATTTTAATGAGAAGATATTGCTAGAGAATTGTCTACATAGCTAAACTGATCTAAATATTCACTTATTTTTATTCAACTGTACCTCTACATGTAATATATTTTGAAATTATATATTCAGTCCACTCGTCCATGTTATTGTTAATAACTTGGTTATCAATCAGGACCATGCAAGAAATTTTCCCAATTATCTGCATTCTTTCCTTTTTCTTTTCTTTTCTCTTACTAGGACAGTTTTCCACACTGTATGCATAAAAAAGAAACTTTTATTAAATTCTAAATGTAATGTAGCCTACAGTTTGTACATGTACACTGGCCCCATGGGACGTGTATGGGATTATGGCTTAAGAAATTGACTAGAAATTGCCAATATTCATAGTGGACTGATACTGTCTTTATATAATGAAAAGAATAGAAAAAAATTCCAAGATGCTTGGTTGTAACTAGAAGAGTGCAATTGATTGCCATCCTAACAGAGACATCAGTGCAATTAAACTGTTCATTTATGTGATATCGACAGTAGTAATATCACAGTTCATTATCATTATGGAACATAGTGTAGCTTTGTTTGTAGAGGAAGAGGGATTATGTATTTCAACATCTTCTTAGTGATTTGAATTGTTTATGAGGCCTTCTTGTTTCGCAATAACATTGCTTTAGACTATAATGTAGGACCAGGGCCCAAGTGTAATTTCAAACATTTCCAGTTTGTAGAAGGTAGTGATGTCATGGGTAATGATCAACCAGAAGTAGAGAGACTGTCTTCCTTTTTTAGACCCTTTATACATTACAAAATGCACACCACCAATCAACTGTAATGTGGGTAGTCTACATGATACAGTGTACATGAAGTATGACCTAAATAGAGCTCACAAGTCACAAAATGTGAATTGACGATAGATTGATTTTGAACAGAAAGTGATCAGACATAATTTTGCCATGGCAGTGGCGCCCTTGCCCAACATGCTCCACCAGAGTGTCCAGCTGGTGTTTGCCACTTTGGGGGAAACCCAATAGACCAAGGGTCTAATGGACATACATGTATTTTCCATTAACGGTAAGGATCTAATACTAGACTGATTATCCAAAAGGGTCTGGATAGACAATCTCCAAAAAGGGTCCGATAGACCGATTACTGGAAAGGGTCTGATAGACAGAGTGTCTGATAGACCGATAATCAAACAGGATCCGATCTGTCTATCAGAACCTCTTTGATAATTGGTCTATCAGACCCCCAGTCTATTGGACCCTTGGTCTGTCGGACCTTTTTCTGAAAGTTGGTCTACCAGACCCTTTTTGAAAATTGGTCTTTGAGACCCTCAGTCTATCTGACCTTTGATCTACATGTATTGTACCCTCAGTATTGAACCCTCAGTCTATCGGACAGTACATGTACCTGTCACTTTTGCCTACGTAGACTCGGGCCACACCTTACAAATTACTCCCTGTGTCTGCATCCCCATGTCCATTCTCTTGTCCATATCTACACCTTGTCTATACTCTGCTGGCCTTTACACTGTAGATCCTTACAAATAACCAGTGTGCATTATCCAAACCCAAGTGAAGTTTTTCTCAAATTGGAATGCTTAAAAGGGAACTTATTCGTTATATGCCTCTAGTATCCAAACACTAAATGATAGACTACATGTAGTATGTCTAGCCCACTGGTTTTGTCCAGGACAAGGGCAGGCTCATCAGGCAGTCAGCCAGAGCCAATGTTAAGTAAATCTGGTTTCATAAAAACAACAGATAATCAAAATTAACTAACTGACAAACTCTAATATAAACAAACTTGTCCAAAAGCACCACTGATCCCACCAGTATGGGAGCATATTTTAGATTTCCCAGTATTTCCCGGTAAAAAGGCGGTAAATACCGGTATTTCCCGATATTTCCCACCCGTCCGGGAAATAAGGCAACCGTCCGGGAAAATATGCCAACCCTGATTTTGAATGAGTAACTTTATCTTAGACTGACATGACCGATATAATCTGTCGTCTTAATTATTCGGGGGCTTCTTGAATGAGTAACTTTATCTTAGACTGACATGACCGATATAATCTGTCGTCTTAATTATTCGGGGGCTTCTCAATATTGTCTAATGACATCATCAGTCAGGCCCCTCAACAAGGGACCGACTGATGATGTCAATACTGTTAAAAATGAGAAGCTCCCCACATAAAACGACAGATTATACACCTCTCAATCGTACGACGCACCCCTCAACCCCCGAGAATGGTGCGTCATGGGTGGGTCATTTACCAACAAATAATGACGCAGGGTACCGTCATGGAAGCATTTGGTCCGTCACAGCATGGTGAATGGGGTGCGTCAGTTTGTATAGGTTTAAATTGGCCTACGCACATTCATTGTAAGAAAATGGTCCGTCATACTACTAGTCGAGACACACAGGTGCGTCATGGTATATGAAAATCCGACTCACGTTTGGCAAGTGATGCACCATTCCCGGGGGTCGAGGGGTGCATCTTACAATTGATAGGTGTATTACCGGTACATTAGGGAGGTCGGTGACTTTTAAATTTTTTTTAGAAACACGACAAGTTTGGTACCATTGGAAAGCTTGAAGAAAGAGAAATTCATAGCAGGCCAAAATATTGTCATATCATTACATAAGACTGACTTATAATTATTTTCTTTCTTGTCAACTACAAAAATATTCTGTCAAATCGCAGCTTCATGCAAAGACTAGCATCATAACAAATTAGTGGAAAATAATCCCCACACTTCAAGCTTTCAGGTGGTACTGGTAGATCTACCACTTCTCTAGTTTTTTTGCCTCCTTCATTTTCAAATCCGACAAAAACGAGAAAAAGGTGACCCAGTTCTGTAGATTTTGTATACAGTTCAATGGAACATTTTTGTGTACTGGCAGATATGATTTTGATAAACAGGATTTCACCGAACTCCCTAATTACATGTACATCGGTCTACTTTATTCTCACTCTCTCTCAGCTCTGTGTAGTTTACACATTTCACACTTTCTTACATTTTTCAACACAGTTTTTGTCGAGACAGCATCAGAAACGGTCATAGTAGCAAATGGAATGCATTTTCTAGACTGCGTATCGACCCTGTCACTGGTTGCAGCTTCGTTCCCTGCCGAGGTTAATGGTTGTTCCGGTTCCTGCAAACATTGCTCCTTTCGCTTGTCATTCTCGTCGCAGGTAGGTAAATTGTGCCCGTCACCTCCCGGGGACCTATCGGGTAGGCTGTATCCAGCGTTCGGTGAATAGCACAGCGACCTCCAAACTCCCTGCGAAGCCGATGCGGAGTCGCCATTTTCTTCACCGAAATCGAGCGTTAATGCAAAGTTCAATAATTCTCCAGCATAAACATACTGTCTGTGATTTACACTGTGAATTTCGGACCAACATTTTGGTGTTCTTTCAGGTAAAATAAGCTGAATTCTGTCCAACTTCCCAATGAGGTTTTGCAGACATTCCTCCATTGCAGTGCAGCGAGAGTTTAGTGCGCATGCGTGGAGGCTTGTTCTTCTGGTATATTGTAGCTGTGAGAATTAAAGCTCTGTCCGATTGGTTCAGTGAAACAATATTATTCCGTCTTGTCAAATCAATGTTTGCGTTAGAAGTTTTACCCACAGGCACAAAATAAACATACCAATCTTCGATCATACATGTATTACGAGTATCATATCGCGGGTCATATACTAGTATCCCCCGGTATATCCCTTAACTTCGGGTGACAATTTCAGGCAAAAAATAATGTCATTTAAACTTCCGACTGTATTTGGGTCTACAAGTAGGTATCACCTGCAATAATTAATTAGAACAGGAAAGATTATTTTCTCTCTCTCACACTCTTTCAGTTTTTTTCTCTCTTTATAATACTGCAATACATAATTCATGACATCCAAGCATGCACGTATCAATTTGATGGGGGAGGGGGGCACTGTCATTACCGTGAGGTGTACACGATGCGCGTGTATATGGACTTTCAGAATGGGTCCTAAACAAGTCACCTGTCGATCTCAAAATACCCTAAACAAGTCTGAAAATAGAATATACCCTTTTAAATTACCTTCTGTTGGATACCCTAAACAAGTATTCAAGTCTGAAAAGATACGAGTAAACCTACTGTTAACAGTATACCCTTTTCCCTGATTTTGACGATTTTGATACCCTTTTCACTGTACACGCGTATAGCCCGACCGTGAAAAACGACCCCAATTTTTACGCGTTTTTTTCACATGCGCATGGCGTACACCTCTATGACTTGGGGATCGCTGAGCCCCGACACATGGAATAAACGGTAATTATGTTAGTACAGGGATACTTAACCTTGAATATTACCCCAGTACCCTAATAATTTTGGCAACTTGAAGAAAAAAACACACAAAAATATATTTTGAAAAGCAGTGCAAAGTACGACAAAACCATATAAAAATATAAACATGCACAATTTTCTTTCTTTTCGGCGAACTTTGCACGCAGATTTTTACTGGCCCAGACCTCGCCGAAACTTTGAAGCCAGTATTTCCTACTTTTGCCCCCCCCCCCCCCATCCGAAGAAATGGGTCGACGCCCCTATTATAGGGGCATTATATTGTTTTTGCGATATTTTAATTATAGGTCGATTGAATAATTTCTGATTATAATATTTACAACAGTATTTATATCGGATCCTTCTCTTTGAAGTAAAACTGTGTAGCGAGTAAACACTTTTCTCAACACATACTTGCAATCACTTTGTAAACATGTTCAGAGGCTGAACATCGTAAGTGTCAATAATCTAAACATACATTTTCTTAACACATTTTCTTAAACATACAATGTTTAATTAATAAACACGCTTTTTACAGTCACTCTGTTTCCATTCTTAACAATAAGGAAAATGTATAATGTTTCAAAATAAGTTTAAATTCTCTATAGAGATGACTGGAAAATAGTGATGCATTCTTAATTTGTATTACTCAAACATGGGCAAAGATTTGTTTAATTAAAAAAATCATAGTATAACGTAGTGTCTATTTTTAACTATGATTTCTTTATCAAATAAATCTTGATTCTGGATAAATGATTAATTTATGCCTGGCATAAATAAATCATTTTGGCACATTATATTGCCTCAATTATTCTGAATATATAGAGTTTGTAGAGTATTTCATATATTGTCCCCTGGATTATTGTACGAAAATAGGCTGTATCATTGGACAAATAACAGGTAAATTAAAATCCTCTTAATGTAATTAATGGGTGAAATTTAATTACAATAGTAATTTTAAGTTGACAATTGCCAAGCAGGTAACCCAGGCAAGAAGGGCAATGTATGGTCTGCTGCATGGTAAAAGCCAAACAATTGCATTTACCTGTTTATACCCAGTGTGAGTTGTTTGATCGAATGATTTTACCCATTCTGTTGTGGGTGCGAAGTATGGGGATATGAGAATGTAAATCAAATCGAAGTATTTCATAGGAAGTTCTTGAGAACAATTCTGCATGTAAATATGTGTACACCAGATAGCATAGTCATGGTGAGACTGGACGAGGCGTAATAATGAATCACATCAAATGTATAGGATGATTGGATTTTGGATTAGAATTGTCAATTTGGAACAACTCAAATATTCATTTTTATTTTACAAACAGTTGCACAGTATGCATACGAATGAGAACGTAAATTTTTCATCACCATGGCTGTGTTTCATAAACACATATTGAATAGCGCGGGATTTAGAAATATATGGTTATCCCAAGGTTGTGGAGTTGGCAAAGAGTGGCTTTTAAAATAGGGATATGTTTAGACAAGAGTGGAGTGTGGCAAGATGGTCCAACCGTCTCTGTACTAATTACAGAATGTTTAAAAATGAGCTAGTTTTAGAAAAGTATTTATTAGTTTTAAGTAATGCTGATGCAAGAGTCTTGTGTATAGATTACATGTAAAGAACAGTAGGTTTGATCCCACTTTGTCCGACGAAGAACAATGCACTCTCTGCTCATCTTTGGACGTAAGATACGAATTTCATTATTAACCTTGTATATTTATGTAGCTAATTATTTTATATCTTATTATCTATGTTTTGTATAATCATTGTAAATATCATGTATACTCTCATACCCCGAGAGGGGGTCGATAGAGTACTGTAATACAATCTTATCTTAATAAAATCTATAATAAATCTTAATAATAATGGAATCACTCTTATTGAAAGAGTGAATATTTTGGAATCCCACGATGGAGATCAGTCTTTGAAGATTGAATGACGGTGCATAATAGGAGTGGATTTTCATCCAAACGTGCAGTGGGAGTGGTTTTCACTCCGAGAACGATTGGGGTACAAGTCGTATAGAGGAATTCCTCCAATATTGAGTAAATCCACGATTAGGAGGTACCGATACAGTGGTTAATTTGTCCTTTTAGAGTTATTTTTTACTACTCTGAGAATGAATTTCCACTCCTAGATTGACGAAAGTCTCTCAACAAGATGTTAGCGAATAGTGGCGGTTTTCAGAAGTGCGAAACGACTGCACCCTCTATACTTACACTAAGAGTGCAAAAATAAACTTTCACGTATGGTGCTGGCAGCAAGTCCTTCTCTCTTTTATCTTCGGAAAGTACCTTTTATTAAGAACCCTAGAAGTCGGGTTGAAAATAACCACCCGAAACCCCCCCCCCGGACGGGGGGGGGGGTCAAATTTATTGATATACACATGCGTGACCCCAAAAACGCGTTTAAAGGGGTGTGTTTTATTGTTTTCAGTTTTAGAGGCGGGCCGCGCCGCGCGTGCACGCATTAAGGGTATATAAAAAACACCGATTTTCAACAAAAAGGGTGGTTTTGAAAAACTGGTCAAACGTGTTTAGGGTATGTTTTTTTCAAGCTTTTTTGAAAGACTGGTCAAACTTATTTAGGGTATGCTTTTTCCCAAGCTTTTTCCTCCTCGTTTCTTAAAATGTTATCCCTGGTTACGAAATGATGTATAGGGCCTACAACCCTGCAGTGGCGTACCCTGGGTCAACTCATTGGGGGGGGGGGGCACCCATGTTGGTCACCCGAAATTTTATTTTCAGAAGGTGGATTTAAAGCGCTACGTACGCCACCCTGATAGCAAAAACTGGTAAAAAAAGACGTCTTATTTACGTCATTTTACGACGTGTCTCACGTCATAATGACGTCTTAAAAAGACGTCTTAAAGACGAGTATTTGCCAGTGTTGGGTCCGAGACAGTTTCAGCCGAGGCGAGACGAGACCGAGACAATTAGCGTTCGAGACCGAGACGAGACCGAGACACTAATGCCCGAGACAGTAAACGAGACACTAATTATTTCT
>JZLH01S0145232.1:14464-28268 GCA_001188425.1 Eucidaris tribuloides | reverse complement strand
GATCATTGTTTGGGGTTTAAGGGTCAAAGGTCAAAGGTCACGAGGACCCATACTTGATATCTTTACCACGATAACTTGAGAACGGCTTATCGATTATTGATGTAATTTGGGTAAAGTATGTATTTTGGGGCATAGATGAGATTTCAGAGTTGAACGGTCAAAGGTTACAATGCCCCGTACATTTAAAGTTTGGAATTGGACGGGGGTGCGGAGGCATACCCCATCGGCATGCTCTAGTTAGTTATGTTGTGAGAAATGTAGTTGTCAGTGGGGCCATGCTTACTAGTACTAAAGACACTAAAGCCTGAATGATTATGCACAGTAGTTCAGATTCTTAACTTAGGAAGATTTAATTCAAATATTATTCCATTTCACATGCCGTTGCTCAGAACAAGTTCTGACTCCGGAAGCAGGACCGGGCCAAAGAAAACCGGAGGCAGAGGGCTCCCCAGCCAAGAAGACCACAGAAATCACGTTACGGGTCTGCAACCACTGCCAGGTGACTATGGACAAACGACTCAAGATGTTCAGGGATCGGACCACCAAGCTGCCTATCGTCCAGATGTATGAAGTACGTTGAGTAGTCCTGTGACTGCACTGACATAGATTTTATTAAAGGCAAAATTTAATGATGACCACAGTTTTAGAAAATCTGAGCTCCAAATTCCTCCATGGTCTAAGTCTTTTGAAGCCCTAAAAATTTGTTCTTCAAAGTATAATCATTTAGTGCTTTAAAATGGTGAAAATATATGAGTATCCAGTTTGACCTTGTCAGACAATTTATCGGCACTGACAATCCAATTGCTTAAGATCAAGGATAAGGTTCAGTGTTAAAGCCCCAGGGGGCAAGGATTAAAATTAGGGGTTTGATGAACACGGGAAGCGGTTTTGCAATACCGTGTTGAGGAAGCGGAGACCTTTTGTAATGAACTAGCAACGCTGCCTCCATCCTCACATTATCACATCATGTCAACAGTCACAGATGAATTTTTTTGTCTCATTTCATGTGTGATAAGCTCCTAGGAATTGTGATAATCACATAACTGGACCAGAAATATCTTTCATTTGTTCCCATGTTTCACAGAAAATGATTGAAGTTCGAGAGACGATAGCAAAGCAACTCCCATCGTATGAGGCCATGGCATTATCACTGGTGTAAGTACCAACATAGTTAAACGTATTATTTCAATCAATCAATCAATTCATTTTTTGTTGTTTATCTTGGAAATTAGTTTTGTTGACATGCATAATTATGTAGAATGTATATGATATGACAGCTGATAATTGTACAACATAATTACACAGTGTGTCATATTGCACTATAACATGAAACAATAATTAGTTGTTTACGAAATAATACAATATAATGTATGTTCATGCAACATCTGAGATTATAATTGTGTAGACACTGCCCACAAATTTTCCTTTGAATTTTCTGAAGGCAAGGATTCATAACCACAACTGTGTATTTTCTCTAAAGAGGATTATCTCTTTTGTTTTCCGCATGCAAGAGGTACGTGTACACTTGATTAAATTTTTTAACCCGTTGGCTACAGGAACCAGATGTGCCCTGTGTTAACTTTATAGGATTTTCAGAATCTTGGAGACAACAGGATAATACAAGGACCATCGTAAAATCAATACTTTGCTTTGGAGTATTTATTTAGTACTTCTGTGTTTTGTTATTTATCAACAGTACAATTGATTATGGATAACAATTTTATTTGTTTATTTATCTTTTATACATATATTCTAAGCCTGTTGGTGCCATAAAATAGGTGAAAAGCAGCCCTTAGACAGAATTTAATATACAAATATTCACATCACAAGTAACCACTCTCTTACTAATGATATCGTACATGTTGAAATTGACACAACAAATGTATATCAAAGGTTGTGTTTTTTGATTTACACACCAAACCGTTTTTGCTCAGATGTGATCCAACTAATGAAAGGAACATAAAAATGGAGAGTTCAAAATTTATGGTTCATACATTGTAAAGTTTTTGAAATGTAAATGATGAATCACTTGAAATTGGGCTGTTGCTGGAGTTGTAATTTGTAATGGTAGTCTAGGTTTTAAAAACCGGATGTAACTTTCATGTACTAATTTTGTTGGACTTTGGTGTACTAACAGCATATGGGCGATTTTAAACGAGTTATCATCCCAGAAGATTGAGTTATGCATACATTTTAATGCGTACAATAATTCTGTACTGTGTTATTACAGGAATGGGGAGGAAAGCTATTCGTACGAGAGAGCAGAGAAAGAAAGGAACATTCTCCTGAAATACTGTGATGCACTTGATCTTCTTAGGTGAGTTTGATAATACAGTAAATACATACCATGCTGTTTTGTATGTACAGATGACGTCGCACAAGTCGAATTATCGTCTATGTCAAATATTTTCACATTCCCAATTTGTTATGTGCTTTTTCAATGGGAAGTTTTTCTTCGAAGTCCATTTTAAAATGGAATATCGCCTATCTGGAACATATTTTCGAGTCCCAAAGGGAGCAAACATGTGTTAAATCATTCGCCTAGGTTGATATGGCCACAACTGTCATTCTTGAAGGTCGTATTGGGTTGACCTTTAGATCTCTGCCTGTCAGCATAACCGTATAGCTTTCATAAATTTCCCATTCATTCCCATTCTCATTTTTGACTGCATCCATTTCCCTACACGTTTCCTTATCTCTAACATGGAATTGCATACAAACTGTAACTCGAATTTTGTCTAAGTCGATGTGATTTGTGTGGTCCCCAGTGATTCGACTTAGGCAAAGTTTACTGTATATTGTATGGTCTAAGCCACACATTTAGACAACAGGGGAACGTAACCCCCCCCCCCAAAAAAAAAAAAATACAAAAACAAGACAAGAACAACAATCATTGATAATTGAAATATAACGTCTCATTTCACTTAATGGAAATTAAGTTAGATAAAGTAAATAAATTTTAATGCAATTTGCAAGATTTTAGAGGTACCCTTTCCACCAGATTTGGAGTCATTTTTTTTACAGTTTTACACCTTTCAGTGTAAAGCATAACTGATAGTGGTTCTTTGTTTAGATTTTGCTTCCCCTCTCCATAAAAAAAGTTACATTTTCACAAATTTTTGATAACATTTTTTATTTCTTTTCAGTAAAAAGATATACACTTTGGGCTCAGGATCTGGCAAGCCTCTGTCAACGTCCCAGCTGAAACTCCGCAAACACATACGTGCCGAGGTGGTACGCTTCCTCCAGGACAATATGCTTGGTCTTCAAACCCTGCCGTCGAAGGAAGAAGTCGCGAAGCTGCAGGCACAGAGGCGAGCCGCGATCGCCAAGAAATTAGAAGAGGAGCGTCAAGCGAGGGCGCTGAAGCAGCAAGCCGAAGCAAAACTGCTCGAAAGGACGCAAAAAGCACAAACGGAGTCAAAGCACCTCGACAGTCCCAAACGTGGACACGAGCGGAAGTCGAGCTGGGGACTGCTGAATAAGATCAAGGAGCAGGCGCAGGAAGTCGGGGCGGGTATGATGGGAGGATTTACGGGTAGTCACGACAGCAAGGCGCAGACGGAACGTTCGGGGTGGAAACCCAGCGCCGTGAGCCAGGCGTCCGTCCAGGCGCTGTCGGACGACCCGCTCATACAGCAGATGAACATTATTAGTAGTTATTTGAATCAGGCGCAGGAGGCGGGGAAGTGGGACGAGGTGAACATGTTGGAAGCGAATTTGAAGGAATTGCAGCTGGTATACCGGGAAGAGCAGGCAAGGAAAAGCAATCCAAGTGGTCAGCGGGGATTATGACAATAACGAGATCATTGTGATGACCATTAAAAAGGAAAAGCATCTCGTTTGCATGCCTAACAATTAACATTGTCTAAATACACTACCAAATAGGACAAAGTACCATCTGACAACCTTTAGCAAAGTATAGGACCTAGAAACTCAGTTTTAGTGGAATTTATAGTGACCGTTAGACTCTGATTTGAATTTTGCCTACTGAGACAAAAAAACCTACTATAGAACGTACACTAAACAGCCATTGATGTTGTTTGGCATTTTTCAAATTCTAGGTAATCACTGATCCCCAGATTTCCCAGACATGTCCTTCATCAACAGCCTAAGGGCATGAGTTATCTTTTTCTGGTCTGTGGGGTTGTGTGCACCTTTAAGATAAGGGTGGTTGTATTGCAAATTTACCCTTTTACCATGTCACAGATATATATGTTTTTAAATGTGAACAAATGTGAGGGCAATCACTTATGTATTCCATAACATTGCTAGGGTGACAAAATATTGTATATCATATATGGGTAATTCCATAAATTAGGGACCCAGTTGGTAAAATTTTTGGTGTCCCACTAACATAGGAAACCCACAAGTTTTATGTGGTTTTGAGTAAAGACAAAAATAGGGAGGCAGATTTCAAGATGATTCTGAACGTGATATTGCATTATCATGCTCATAATCACCTTTAAATCTCAATTCACTATTTGCATTGTTTCTTAGAGCTAGTAAAAAATGTGGGTTCTTGATGTAGGAGGGAACCCCCCAAAAGGCACAAAATGGGCTCCTAATTTATGGAAATGTATAAATGCTCATGAGAGCGACCCCCCCCCCTAAAAAAAAAAAAAAAAAACTAAGGATTGCCTTCTCTTTACCCATTCACAGTGGCTTTATGTGTGAAAAGGAAAGTCTGAGGTTTGGACAGAAGAAATTCATACTTTCTAACTACAAGATTACATTAAAAAGACATTTCTTGGTCAAAAACTTGAGATACAAGTTTTTGTCACCCCAGTAATTAAGCTATATGACTACTTTCACCCCACATCAACTGCCTGTGTTTATGATAGTAATAGTTTATATTCCTAAGTGTAACTGTATTAAAAAAGAATCCAAGAGTCTGATAAATTATACTACTTATATGGAATCTTTAATACATAATAGGGAAACCTTTGGCAAATTTTAGAGAATGAAATGTATCTAAAAACCTTGTTTTTAAGCTTCATTCTAATACCAAATTAAAAAACAAAATCACAGTTCAAGTGAGCTGTGATGTTCTCAATAGCGATTTTCAGACATCTTAAAACTGTATTCAGAGTATGGTAGTAGAAAGTCAATCATGCATATCTACAAAATTAGTGATGTCTGATCACTGTTGAAATATCCGTTACTGGAATGGATAACTTTATATTTAACTGACATACCAAAGTTTCTTGTATGGCGATCAAGTGGATATATGTGCATTGAAATAAAGTCTGTAGAACTTGCATTTTTGATGTACTTATTACTTAACTCGTTGAGAAAAGGAATTATCAACAGGAGTCAGTTGATGATGACTATGCAACATCATTGACTGTACTTTAATGCAAAACAAGCACCCCAACTTGTGTGCAAGATGTCTCCAAAGTGTCATTTTCCTGCCATTTTTCTAATAACTTATTAGAAGACTGTCCGAAGTTTTGTTACGTAAATTCTTCTTAAAAGATTGTGTCAGGGATTTGCAAGTCCATTACGTCCCGTCATTATCAATACCAAACGGTAGTTTAGTACTTACAAATGGTGTGTTGAAAGTTTGAGATCCATATGTCATGAATTTCTTGTTTTATGAGAAAAACTAATAACGACATGTTACCAGAATGTTCTTTCCATGAGTTTAAATTTTGCTCAAATTGCGAATCGCGGTTATGTGTACCGTCACAAGACCAGCGGAGCACACGGATTGGTTAAACGGCTAAACTCCGCGCGACCTTCAGGTAACGGCTGATGGGACAATTTTGGAACGTCCTGTGCACGTCAACGTCACTGTAAATTTTGAAGTGTATCCAGATGTTCACCAAAACTACATATTTCTACCCAAAGGTTCTACATGTCTATGACAGGTGTTTATTTATACTAAATCTTCACATTGTGAACGAATTATTGAGCTGAATTTCATTCATTTACTGTTTTCCTGACCGTGCAAATCCGTACCTCTGTCTTAAACCAAAATTTCAGTACAGATAGTTTCACACTGGTGATTAGTGCAAATTCACTTATCATTTACCCCACTCTTTGAAATAAAACCTACAAAATTCTCAGTCATTCTGCCAACATTTCGCTCAAGGTTTATAAGACAAAATTGCAACAGGTTTTCTCCACCATCGATGAGTAGAATGATTTATCTTGATGTTTCAACTTGCTGGCTTAATAAATTGCAAGTTTGAAATCAGACAAAGCAAGAGGCCAAGACAGTTGAATGAGTCTGGTGAAGATTTTGGAGATCCCGACTAACAGTTCTTGCTTGTGCCTATTTCAATATAGAAGTTATAATTCTGAACCAAACGCAAACGGCATGGAGCTTAAATGTGTGAAAATGACATCATTTTGAGCGCATCGAAACAGAAGAGCACAGTTAATTCAACTTTTGTTTGGTATTATTGCAACATTGGCGGTTCGCTGGCTTGAATATATGCAGTCCTCATTTACTAGAGGTAAATGCCGTATTGCACAGAACGCTGTGGCCATGTGTATTAACTCAGTATTACTGATGCTGAGATTTTTCTGTGTCATCGGCGGTGACTTTGATAAACTGTGTTTGCTTATTTTTTGTAATGAGAAAACGCATTTTGAAGTAATTTTGCAGCCAGTATTTATAACCCTTCGAATCATTTTCCGCTCAAGTGCACTTTATGTATTTCTAGACATAATTGGGTTGTCCAGCTAAATCATGCACATAAGAGCACAGTTAATTCAGACTTTGTTGTGGTATTTGCCACATTGCTTCGGTTTCGTTGCTTGATACACGCAGTCTCATTTACGACGAGGAATAAATCCCGTATTGCAGCAGAACCTGTGCATGGTGTATTACTTCAGTATTAACTGATGTGGAGTTGTTTCTGTGTCACGCGGGTGACTTTGATATTAAACATGTGTTTTGCTTATTTTTTGAAATGCAAACGCATATTTGAAGTATTTTGGCACCAGTATTTGATAACCCTTCGAATCATATTATCCTCAATGCAGCTTTATTAATTTCTACAATAATTGGGTTGTCCAGTCTTAAATGCAATGAAAACAACCTTCAAGTTTATATGGTGGAACCAAAGCATTATGTGAACCAAAGCATTAGTGACACATGCACTTGTACCTTGAGTTAGCGTTCTAGCTGGGATAAATGTGTGTGTACATTTCCATATTGCAACATTTTTGCAGGTTATGGCAAAAATATGTTATAGTTAGTTATGTGTTGATGTCAGTGTAACTTTTTAAAATGTTTTGTGATCAAATGGCAAGAATGTGTTTGCAATATTTGGCTTCCATTGAGTCGGGCTAATTGCAGCTGGTACGCTTTTCAAATATCAAATTTACAATCTCCGTTCAGTCAAAATGCTCCCAAGCATAACTCTGTTTTTTTTTGGATAGAATCCTGCCTGCCAATGTAATGTATGTTTTGTTCAGAAGTGTGCTGCCAAAGCATCGCTGGAATTCTAACTTGTTTTCGTACTGAAAGTAACATGTAAGGGTCATCGCATACTACAACAATCGATTCAATCCGATTTTGGAAGAAAATTGAAAATAGCATTGTGATATAAACGATTTTTCCAAGACATCACCATTTTGTTTAATTATGGTTTTGAATAGTCAATACAGTGGAGTAAAATCGATAAATATGGTTCCGCCGTTCGAGCTCTGTTAGTCGGAGGAAAAGCAAATTCATCCTCAAATCGCAGTGAAAGAAATTAGTCCTAAGACTGTCCATTGATTTGAAAATAATGTTTGGCTCTTCATACCGGTTCAAAGGCTGACAGCAATATCCAAATTCCATTTTAAGTACTTCATATTCATCGTATCGGACCTGAATCAAATAAATTGTAATTTGTTTAAAAACTGCTCGCATTAAATTCTAATGTGATTTAATTGCCAAAATCGTCATCGTAGCCAATCGTGTAGTGTGCCAGTGGCCCTAAAGAAAGACAGCCAGAGTTAATAATTGTTATTGGTTTATGTTAATTGGTTTTTTATGGTGCATATGAATCAGTAAGTCCATTGTTTTTACGACTGGAGCCAGTGAAGGTTCAGACCCAACTAAAGATTATGTTTATCGAGTAGTAAAATAATAGTAAGACTTAGTACTGCAAAAAAGGGTGATCGCTGCATTTTTAGTACACATGTGCCTCTTGGTAGGAATATTCCTTTGAAACCGACTGGATATATTTTCTATCCAAAGAGACACTCTGTATCTATCATATTGCCTTATTACATAAATTATGTAAATTAGCCTCTAAATTGAGTAGTTTTACCCAATAAAATCTTGTATAAAAATATAGCTTCTTCATATGAAGTATGTCAAATTTAAACAAAGCTTTGTGAAAAACATGGCAGAAGAAAATTGTTGTAATAAAAAAATAAATATCAACATTTTTTAACAAAAAAAATGTGATTTTAAATGAATTCTGAATAATTTAAATTAAATAAAATACCAATAAACATGGAATGAAAAACAATAAAATGGTAGAAATGTGTCTCAAGGTTTGGGAAACATGTACAAAGAATTCTTTGATCTATGCAAATAAATCTAAATTACATAACTTATTGCATATACATGCATAAAACTGCAAAATGGGCCCTTAAACTTTAATTAAATCAGCTTTAGAACCCGAAAAAAAAATGGTCTTTCTTGGGACAACGCTAACTATGATGAAAGTAAAGGAAAATTACAGATGACAAAACTATTTGTCTGTGTTATTCGTTGCCCTAATTCAATTAAATTAATTGCAAATTAGTACCAAATTACGCTTTTATTATTTGGAATGATCTATGACCAGTAAAATTAATGATATAAGGTGTTAACTGGGTTTATTGAAAGGTTCTTAGGCAAACAATTTATTGCATCTATGCAAATTATCCTATTTACCATAATTCATAATTTAATGAGTTAACATACTAAATGCCCATGAATAGTGTAAATACAATTTCAGTCCACCAAATTAAGGTTGTCTTACTCGGTACAACCTGTCTGGTGGAGGGGAGAAAATTAGAAATACATTCATCAATGAACTGTTTTATTTATCCATATTATACCTGCCTATTTGCATAAATATGGAAACTTCGAGCATAAAATGTCCAATTTTAAAAGCCATTTTCTCACCGTTAAAAATTGTGTCACAACTGAATGAAAATGTCCCATACTACATGAGAAGAAATATAGAAAAATGCAACAGTTTTGTTGGTATGACCTTGTAATCATTAGCATGAAATACGGTGTACGCAAATAAGTTTTAAAAAAAACATAATGATATTCTCCTTAATTTTCCTTTTTTTTCTTCTTATTTTCACCTGAATATTGTTCACTCTTCCAGGCAAGTAGACTTGTTAACCTGCGCAAAAAAGGGGTGAACGCGCTAATTTTATAGTATCAATTGTCCGCACTTAGCACACATATTCCTTGAGCAATTTGAAAAAATTGTATAAGGGAACACTTGTAATCTGTGCAAATAAGCCCTAATTAGCATAAAGTAAATGTAAATTAGCACTCTAGAAAGTAAGAAGTTTACTAAAAGTCCTGTAAAACTATATGGCAAGGACCTCATGCAAAATGTAAAATTTAGTACAAAAGAATTCTGTTAAAGGCAGCAAGAAGACACATGTAGAAAAATCAATTGAGGTAACTGCATATATAATTGAATATAAAAACCGACCAAGTCCATTTTGAATTTGTTTTTAATGTCCAATATGAAAATAAACATTATATTTGTATTAACGCAAAGCTCTAATGTATATCACTGAATATGCTACGAAATGTATGCTAGAAATTTGGTTAGGACCAGATTAACAGAATTCTTGTGATTTTGATATCATTATACGCAGTAAATTAGTTATGAAATAGAACTCTTAAATTGGTTAAAGAAAGAGTATGTCAAGGCACAGAATGATTATTGCATTAAGGCAATTAAATCCCTCCATACTCATATGGTGCATATTAGTTGTGTAAACGTAGACAATTCATGAACAAGTGGTAAATATCAACTTTAAGCACCAAATAAGGTGTCCTACCGGTACAAAATGTCTAATGAAGGGAGGAAAAGAAAGCATCATAAACAAAAATTATGGTATCTGTGCAAATCAAGGCCAATTTCCATAAAATAATGTTAAT
The DNA here is from genome assembly GCA_001188425.1 of Eucidaris tribuloides. Taxonomy (NCBI): domain Eukaryota; kingdom Metazoa; phylum Echinodermata; class Echinoidea; order Cidaroida; family Cidaridae; genus Eucidaris; species Eucidaris tribuloides. The sequence continues at coordinate 18,142 of JZLH01S0145232.1, read as the reverse complement.
TTCTGGGCCTAGCATATCATTGGTAATTCCAAAACAGTTTAAAACTACATGTATTTCCACACTAAAGCATTGTGTCACAAACTGAAATAAATCATTCTTGCTGGCATGAGAGAAAATTACGCAAGATCTAATTCAACGAGTTTGTTGCGTAATTGACCTTGTTTACAGCATAAATTATGCAAATAGTATTGAACAAATGATATTCTCTAAACTGTCAATTATTCTGAACTAACATTCGACCTGAATATTTTTACTCCTTCTAGTGAGGCTTTACGGAAAGGATTCATTTGCAATTACCAGTTCTATATGCCCAACCCTCCTTAAATTAGCTATGATAATGTACTTTGCTTTAAATATTTTCCTAATGGGTCATTCCATAAAGGTCGGAATGTACATTCGGACACATTTAAGATTGCGACTTTCTCTCCATTTGTATGCAACACGATGACTTTTATTTTTATCAGTATATCATAACATGTAAGCTATGGATGTCATTACACGCAATGACAAGAGTCCAAGAGCATCTGAAAGTTGAAAGAACAGAAAACACAAGCAAAAAAGTGAGAGGGTCGAACGTACATGAGGTTCATGTCAAAATCTTGTAATGTATTAAACTGTAAAGCATGTACTAAATATTTTAGTATGAGTCAAGATCCTAAGGGATGATTCTTGAAAACTGAAGTAGGAATGTGATAGCATTGCCTGAGTTTGGGGTCTGAGCACGGAAAGGGGGCATTAAGGGTACCCCATGAAATTTTCAAAGACAGAAATTTAAAGGGTATTGCAGTGATAAATTCATAAATTTTTTGTTTGTTTTTTTGCCTCACACCCCCCATGTGAACATGAAAAAAAATATGGCAAGGAATCTACATATTTTATGAAACTAAATGTATGTCTAAGAGAAGGAGACTGCACATCAACTCTTAAAGTGCATTTTGCGATATAACTTAGAAAAATTACTGACAAGGATAAAGTTCCGATCTATTCTTGACATGCTACCAATCTTTCACCTTAATATCTTCTCTAATACTTCTTCCCTTCCCTGGTCCTGCCTCAGTTTTTCTCTCTTTGCCTTACTTGGACTTATAGAATAAGAATTGCATACATGTTCCATAATAGCTTCCTGCAGAAAATGATTTATACTAAGCTTTTATTCGACAAGACCTCTGGGATAATAAAGAATAAAATAGAAGTTGCCTTGTCTATTCCACGGATGTAGCTTGCAAGTAATTTTCATCATAATAAACTTTGATAAAAAAATATATAATTAAGAATGATTCAAATCACACTTTAATAGGCAATATGTAACAACCCACTAATAACCCGCAAAGAATAATAAAATTGAACCAAATGTCTGATCAATGTTATTGACAAAAAACATAAAATTTTGAGTAACATGTAGACATAATAATTACAAAACTTCACGAAAATTGGTTACTAATAATTGTAATATCTTTTCAGTACAACTTGAAAGTGTATATTGCACACGCATTTTTAAGGTAACCATTGGACAAAACTGGGTTTGAACAGTTAAAACTGTCACAGTGGTAAATGAAGTTTGCTCTACAAGGTTTTTGCAATTTACTGACCCTGCACAGACCAAAAGATTGTGACTATCTGACTCCACACGATTATATTCCTTTTCAGACTTCATTGGCAGAGGTGTAGCAATGTACTGAATGAGTTAAAACATTAATTAGTGTGATTTGATAAGAATAGACTCGATATAATTATTGATTTGACTGAAATTTGGACAACATAGAATTTGCATTGGCTTTGAAATGGGCTTCCAAAAGGCTTTACCTACTTAAGAAACGCTAGCCCGTGAAAGGGAATACACTAAACATTAAATATCAAAATAGTAAAGTGTGAGCATATTCATTTCCCGTATACAGGGAAAGATTAAAGGGACTGATTGAGAAGGAAATTGTATGTCGATATTGGAAAACCAGCAGAGCTAGGCTGCTTGAAACAGATTGATCCTGAAAAGACTAGACTATATGTATGCTTGTTGCAGTCCATATAATGAACTGTCCCCTTGCTTACATAATCAAACAGTGTACAACATTAGTTACTTTCAAGAAATGTATTCTTTAAACCCTTTCTCACTTCTAACACTGATTGGTTGTCAATAATCAAGGCATACTCTGCATTCGTCCACTTGAAGAGAAACCTTGTCCACAGTTCCCTGTAATTTGTTTTCCTTGCCCCACAGCAAACAGGTCTCCTTTTTACATGATACAAATTCATCAGCCAAAAATAATCGTTTGTTGCCTGTAAAGAAGCTCACTAATATTTGATCAATTTTGTTTAGAAATCTTCTATTAATTTAATTAATTGTGTTCATTACAAAAAATTGCAAATCAACTTTTCGCTAATGAATTATTTGTTTTACAGCAGATTTCTTATGTATTTTTCGTGTATTTTTGCATACTTCTTATTATTTTTAAGTAGAACATTTATTACATGGACATTATGCGATCATCATTAGGCACAAATTATGTCAATCAGTTAATCAATACCAGTAATATCAATGTCATCAATATCATTTATACACAAAATCACAAATAATGAGCTTTTGATGGACATTGTTGTACGAAAATCAACCATTAACGCGCAATAGTATAACATATTCTTTCTCACCGAATTTGTTTTCAAAAGTTGTGGGCAAGACTCCAAATAAGTCACAAACATTGTGTGGCATATAATTGACTTTTCAAAATTTGATAATATTAGACAATTTTGCATTATGTTCGAAAACTGGGATTGCTAATCCACACAAACACAAAAATAACTCTCAAAAATTTCAATATCATCAACATATCCTAATTTGCATAATTATGCATATGTAAGAATTAATTTTGCCATAGACACATACTTTCTTCCTGAAGGAATTCTTTTCATCTCTATAGTAACGTTGTAGCAGAGTAAGATATCTGAGTTCGGTGATGTAAAGTTGTATTAACACTGGTGTACATGAATTTTGGCAGTTTTACAACAATAATAGCATTTATGGTAATTAGAGGGTTATTTGCAAAAGTGGCAATAAGTGTTTTTTTTCCTGCAGTAGTACCATCCTCGCAAACTTAGTAAACATCTTTTTTCAATAATTTTCTGTATCTAAATAGTTCAAAATCAAGAAAATGTTTTTATTCTAATTTGCATAATTTATGCAAATAAGGGAATGTTTTTACGTAGACAAATAGTTTCGCATGATGGTTTTTCTTTTCCTTCACCAGTCTAAAAGGTGTACAAGTAATACACATTTGTATTGGGCTTGATTAACGTTGTCTTAAACACTGATCACTGGGAAATTTTGTACTTTATACAATTAATATGCATTAATGGTAATTAAGAAGGTTATTTGATAGGCAAAGTAAGTTTTCTTGTGCATGAATACATACTTTAACATTATTTACATCCATTACATATCTTATATCACATAATGCACTGCATATCAAATACTTCCCAGTCCATGAAAATTACTCTATTTTAGTACTAATTTGCATAATTATGTAAAATTAAGTAATTACACAACGATGAATAAACCCAATTGTTTGTATCAAAGTTTCTTTCCCCTTCTTCCACAGAGACTTTGTGGCTTGATTTTAGAGTTATTTGGGATGAACATATATTTATTAACACAATTTTTTTTTATTAATAAAGAGAAATGAACTT
>JZLH01S0145232.1:1558-13413 GCA_001188425.1 Eucidaris tribuloides | reverse complement strand
TATTCTACCCAAAGGTTCTACATGTTCTATGACAGGTGTTTATTTATACTAATCTTCACATTGTGAACGATTTGAGCTGATTTCATTCATTTTACTGTTTTCTGACGTGCAAATCCTGTACTCTGTCTTTAACCAAATTTCAGTACAGATAGTTGTCACACTGGTGATTAGTCAATTCAACTTATTCAATTTATCCCCACTTTTGAAATAAAACCTACAAATTCTCTAGTCATCTGCCATACATTTCGCTCAGGTTTACAAAATTGCAACAGGTTCTCCCATCGGATGATGAGAATTTGATTTATCTTGATGTTTCAACTGTGCTTAATAAAATTTGCAAGTTTTTGAAAATCAGACAAAGCAGAGCCAAGACAGTTCATGAGTCTGGGTGAAGATTTTTGGCAATCCCACAACAGCTTCTTGCTTGTGCACCTAGTTTGCAATAGAAGTTATAATTCTGACCAAACCAACGGCATGGAGCTAAATGTGTGAAAATGACATCATTTTGACGCGCTCAACAGAAGAGCACAGTTAATTCAACTTTTGTTTTGGTATTTGCAACATTGCTGGTTCGTGCTTGATACATGCAGTCTCATTTACATAGAGGTAAATCCGTATTGCACAGAACCTGTGGCATGTGTATTACTCAGTATTACTGATGTGGAGTTTTTCTGTGTCACGCGGGTGACTTTGATAAACTGTGTTTTGCTTATTTTTTGTAATGAGAAAACGCATTTTGAAGTATTTTGCACCAGTATTTATAACCCTTCGAATCATTTTCCTCAAAGTGCACTTTATTATTTCTACATAATTGGGTTGTCCAGCTAAATCATGAAACAATCTTAAGTTTTATGGTGGACCAAAGCATTATGTTGAACCAAAGCATAGTGACACATGACTTGTACCTTGAGTTAGCGTTCTAGCTGGGTTAATGTGTGTGTGCATTTCATATTGCAATGTGTTCGCAGGTTTAATGCAAAATCTGTTATACTTAGTTACGGTTGATGTCTGTGTAAGTTTTAAAGATATTTGTGATCATGCTGGAGTGTGTTTGCAATATTTGGCTTCATTGAGTCGCAATTGCAGCTGTACGCTTCAATATCAATTACAATCTCAGTTTCCGTCAAATGCTCCAAGCAAACTCTTTTTTTTTTTGGATAGAATCCTGCCTGCCAATGTAATGTATGTTGTTTAGAGCATGCTGCTCATAGCATGCGCTGGATTCTAACTTGTTTTTATACTGAAAGTAACATGTAAGGGTCATCGCATACTACACAATCGATTTACAATCCTATTTTGGAAGAAAATTGAAATAGCATTTGATATAAACATTTCAAGTCATCACAATTTGTTTATTATGGTTTTGAATAGTCATATAGACAGTAAAATAATAAAAATATGGCCCGTTTCCAGCTCTCTGGTGGGAGGAAAAGCCAAATCGGCTCCAAATCGTAGTGATGTGACAGAAGTCCCAAGATTGTTCACGATTTGAAAATAATTTGGCCCTTACTGCGGGTTCAAGGCCAACTGCACACCAAAATCCCAGACCTGCCAACCAATACAGATTTTTCCAGGGCAGTTCTGGTCTTTTTACAGTTATTAGGCGGTGCGTTCAACAGCAAAAACATAGATTATAATATGAATAGAACATAAATGACCAAAATAAATGAAACTACGGAACCAAATGCCTTGGTTGCCATAGCGATTTTAATGCAATGCCCAAATTGTAATGGAAATGCCGTGTTGACATTCACTGGTGAGTGACGGAACAAAAGGTTTGTTTTATTCATGCTTTTTCTCATAAGAAAACTTTTGGTTCAGCTGTTTCAAATATTTTTCTCATTCGCACTCTAATATCATTTTTTTTATTATGTAACCTTTTTATTGTTTACTGTACCGCCTAATAACTGTAATAAGACCAGAACTGCCCTGGAAAAATCTGCACTGTTTAGCAGATATGAAATCACCATTTTAAGTATTCATATTATTGTTCATAACCCAAATCAAATAAGTTTTATTTGTTAAAATGTTCATATTAAATGCTATTGCGAATTATTGCCAAAATTGTATTGTAGCCGATCGTGTAGTGTGCAGTGCCCCAAAGAAAGGCTAGCCGGATTGTTGTTGTTGTTATTGGTTTTTGTGGTGCATCAATCAATGAGTCCGATGCTTCATACCAACCAGTGAAAGGTTCAGACCAACTAAAGATTATTTTATTGAGTAGGAAGACAAGTTGCAGTCAAGAATTCGACTCACATACGTCCAGGCATATTATAAGTTAATTATTGAACTAGCACAGAAATGGTTAATGTCCATTTCATGAGATAACTGAACAGATATGGAATGTACTGCATGTGCCTGTCAGTTTACATTAATTTAAAAAGTATATTATTTCTGTTGATATGAATGCAAGAAATAACTGAAGAGTTTACAAATTTGTTGGGTGTAGTTTTATTGCATAATCATTATTCTGGATTTAATAATGAATTATTATGAAAACATTTCAAATTTGGATCGAAAAAAACAAACAAACTGTGTATGAACTTCAGCAAATACCCACTAGTCAGATTGTGTTTGTGTGTAATTGACAACAATGGAATTCATCACCTGTTCAAGCCAAGAGCTGGCCAAGAAATTATGCATAATTAATGAGGGTGAGAGCTTGGTTTGAATTGTGAACAAATTCCATGGACCTCATCAATGATTAACTTCAACAGGTGATAGATTCCAAAGTCATTGTCAATTACAGACAAGCACATGCTCGTTGACTGGTGTGTAAATGTAACATTCTGTGTGCAGCTTGCTTTTGGACTAACATTTGTAATATGATCCATTAATTACAGTATCTGTATATACCAAGAATATTGGAAGATACAAAAAAAAACAAAAAAAACCTGCACTCAGCAATATTGTACACTTTCAAGTGCTCCGTTGGCTTGTTTTAATATCATTGGAAATTAAATAATGTCACACTATATCAGATTTCAGCAGTCAAAACTGTAAAATGTTTTATCTTAAAACACGACTTACCGATTTGCATCTGAAATAAATCCCGGAAATAAATCAGCGTGTACTAAATATAAGTTTTGTTTTTTATTTCGGATCCAAGTCGGTGCAGTCGTACGACAAAAGTTGTGTAGTGTGCGGTGGCCTTTACACGTAGTATAAATATGGTTTTGAGGTGTAAGATTGTGGTGATAAGAGAGCATTTGATTTGACCCCGTGATTCCACAGAGTGGGACAGTTCTTTACTAATGATTTTAGAGCAACTTTTCGTCTAATGATGGAGGACTGTATGGATGCTTATTGTTAAAGTTTTCCTAGAATACTGGCACCTTTAAATAGGCTGTTTTAGTAATATATTCAAATTCCATGAATGTCTTTCAAACAGAGGTTGTTCTTGACAACCTAAAAGCTTGTCCGAGGCTTGTCCGACATAGCAACAAGTAATGTACGCAACTTGCATTTTCGGTGTTGAAAATGTATTTATAGAAACAGATGAAAGAAAAAGCTCATCACTAGGCTTCAGAAGAGAAAACATCCATAAATTTGAACACATTATGAAACTGGTCTATTCTTATGTGCATCTGGTGCAGACATGAAAATTTATGACATAGATAACATTGCTTACATGGGAACTTGTTTAGCATTTATATAATCAATGGCGGTACGTTTGACCTTTATCTGGACATGCACAAATTGTAACCGTGAACTCGCTTATTCTTGAAAATCTGTGTTGAATATTTTTATCATATTTTTATCAAAATTGTTTTCCATTATTGGGGCATTATGAATGTGCTAAATGTCTGTGTCCAAAATGATTTAAATACATGAGATGATTTGTGAATATTTTGTATAAGCTTAAGTGAAATAGTGAGAAAAACATTGATATTACCGTATATATACATTTTATTGATACATGTGTACTGATGGATTTATGTCATGCTGAAGCTCATGTGTAGACAAAATTAATGATCATTGCCCAGTGCTTTTAAAGAAATATGGGAAGATAAATTTGATTTTACACTCAGAAAAAAAAGCAAATTTAATCAGGAAGTAGCATCTGATGATCTGGTATAACTAGATTTAATTATTATCCACATTACTAATAATTTAAATTGATGCATATGTATACCATTGTTCCAATAAAAAGTAAAAAGTATTTAATTACTTTTGCCAGTACCCAAACCTTGATGCTACAAGATCAGTTTTAACGGTAAAGTTTGTAATACACAGAAACATGATTATCAGGTAACAGTGATTTACTGTATACGCCATATATTTCGCGTCCATATATTTTCGTGATTTTGATTAAAGACGGGAATTTCACGAGAGTAAATTTTCACGATTTTATGGTATTTGCATTCACTTTGCACAGAAATGTCAGGAAGTGAAAATGTTCACGTTCAGTAAGTCGTGAAATTCGTGGAAATAAAACCACCGCGAAGTATTCAGCGTATACAGTAATTCTAGGGGATGCACCTTCCCAGTACCATTACAACAAAAATACATAGACTTTGTATGTGAAAGTTTAGGTGTGGTACTGAGGAGAATAATTCTATAATTACCAATCTCCTTAATAAGAAAAAATCCAATTCCAAATACCTCAAAAGCGAACATTTATATTAGAAAACTGATATCACAGAATGTTTGCGTAATCATTTAACTTTCATATGGTGTAAAGGTCATAGTTCAAAGGGTGGACTGCTCAGCGATTGAGTTTTTTCTGACTACAGTGAAACAAATCTGTAAAATTGGACAAGTAGAGGTCAAGCGGAAATGTACTCAGGGTATCATGGATGCTATCAGATTCAGTGGCTGAATCAGAAATTAAAAAGAAGAGGGGGGCATCTTTGTCAATGATGGCATTCTCATGTATTTAAATGTTTGGGACAGTTCAAACACATCATTATTTGTTAGAGAAATGGTAAATGGCATAATATGTTGTACTTTTTAAGCTGAAAGCAACCTTTAAAAAATAGGTCAGGACACTGTCTTCCCATTCAAGACTAGTCTGAATTCCAGACTCCGCCTTTGTGAAGCAGAGGCCAGCCGCGAAGAGTAGACAAATTTATTTTGCTGGTCTACCCAATACATCTGGCAGCCAGACTAATTCAAGACCAGAAGCAGTTTATCTTTCTTTCATTCAATTAATATATCTATCTTTCTGTCTGTCTATCTGATATTTATGTATCTGTCTATTTATCTATCAATCTATCTATCTATCTCTATCTATCTATCTATCAATCTATCTATCTATCTGTCTATGTATGTATGTATGTATGTATGTATGTATGTATGTATGTATCTGTCTATCTATCTGTCTATCTCTTTTCAATCTATCTATCTATCTATCTATCTATCTATCTATCTATCCAGCTATTTATCTGTGTTCTCTATGCATCTATCTATCTAATTTATGTATCTATTTGAAAAAAAATCAGATAATTCATTATGTGCCTGCATCTAACAAAATGTTCACAGGCGTATTTTGCTTGTGACTTATATCTAATGGATCCATGAAATGGGGAACACTTGCCCCCTTTGACCCTTGGTTCTGTGTTATAATGGGATAACTTTGTACTTGTATAAATCACCCACATTGCAGTTGGATATTCAATGAGGCAGTGGGTAGATAGATTGACAAATATACAGATAGATAGATAGATAGATAGATAGATAGATAGATAGATGGATAGATAGATGGATAGATGGATAGATAGATGGATAGATGGATAGACAGATAGATGGATAGATAGATAGATGGATAGATGGATGGATACACAGATGGAGATGGATGGATAGATAGACAGATGGATAGAAAAATAGATGGAAAGATAGAGGGATAGATAGATAGGTAGATACTAGATAGCTAGTTAGATAGATAGACAGATAGATAGATAGATTGATGGATAGATAGAAAGATGGATAGATAAATAGATGGAAAGAGATGGATAGATAGATGGATAGATAGATAGGTAGATACTAGATAGCTAGTTAGATAGATAGACAGATAGATAGATAGATAGATAGATAGAGATAAATAGATGGATAGAAAGACAGACAGATAACAATGTTTTCCAGTCGCGCCAATACAATCATTATTCATCTTGTAAGCACTAATTTGCAGACCATGCATTGTTTGATCATATAAAATGTGAAACTCTTAAGTTTCATTCTTCTTAATTTTATTAAAGCATGATTTTATGGAATGTTAAACTACAAAATCCACTTTTATTTTAAATCATGAACAAATAAATTGTCTGAAATGTTATCTTGCCATAATTAATTGTTCATTTGTACTTTATTAAGTTATATTATTTTCATAGTAACTGTTGTTGGATTTTATTTTATCACATTTTATACCTTTAAAGATGTTAAATACTTCAATATTATATATCAATTGCCGATAGTAGATATTTTTAATAAACTGCCACAGAAAAATAAATTGTTTAGTCTGTTGTGTATAATGTAGCTCTCACATTACCTATATATTTATATACCTATAAATTTATATACACTGTGTATAAAAAAAAAATGTAGAAAAAAAGAAATCAAAGAAAAATTCATGATTTTGAAATGAATATTTTCGATTTTTTTGATATGAATATTTTCCTTTGGTCCTAGGGTATCTGATGACACTGTTGGTATTGAAGCATTTCACGCATGAGTGAGTACAGCCCACTTTTCTCCAATCGGCGAAAAAAAATGCATTTGCCTTACAGAATTGTGTTCTTACAGTCAATGTGTAATGCCTTGCAGACCGGTGCTGCAAAAGATTTTAAGTGATATGCACAAATATTCAATCCTCCGCATACTCAGAGAAGAGCTAGTATCGATTCTGTGACAAGACAAAATGACGCAAAAATTCAGATACACCCCACTAAAAAGAAGAAAATATCATGTTTGCAAGATGAACTGCAAATTGACTGATAAAATGACATTTTTCTACTTTTTTAGGAGGGTGTATCTGAATCATTGCTTCATTTTTGTCTTTCATGTCACAGAATTGATATTAGCTCTTCTCTGAGCATGCTGAGAATTCAATACTTGTGCACATTAGTTGAGAGCTTCTGCAGCACAGACTCTGCAGCACCGGTCTGTGAGGCATTAAACATTGACTATAAGAACACAATTCTGTGCGCAAATGCATTTTTGGCTGATTGGATAAAAGTGGGTTGTGCTCACTCTTGCGTGAAATACTTTCAATACTGCAGTGTCATTAGATTCAAGGTAAAATATTCATATAAAAAATAATCTCAAGATCAAAATTTTTTTTACTGTATTATACGAGGTGTGACAAAAAGAAACAAGACTGTGATAGCCACGCCCGTGACGTAATGTTAATCGACCCACCCCCATGTCCAGGAGCGGATATTTCATGTGACGAGTGAGGGGACGAAAACATCACAGGGAAAATAATACTGCTGCAAGGGGAAAAGTGCCCCAAGGACACATATATTGTTAAAAAATGGAAATTGTGACTTTAAAATCCCCCTGACTCGCATTATATTAAAGATTAATAATCGATTTTCATCGCATTAATCCTTTGAATAGGTTGGCCGATTACAGAATCTATCAAAAATGCTAACGAAATCAGAAACAAATCGAGTGGGGGGGGGAATCCCCCAGGAAAAAAATCGCGGGGGTGAGGGACACGTCCCCCTGGGATCGCCACCCATATGCCCATGTCACAGTGTTGCCCAACATCTCATCAACATTCTGCTATAATATTGTCCCTCGGACTGTTGACTGTCATGTTTACCCCTTAATTTGGCATTAAGCGATGCGCGAGACTCGAAGGAAAACAGTCATGACAGGGCTTTGCAAATTCAAAATGAACCAAATGCGGTAAGACACCTAATTTCTTTCGTTGTTGATGAGTAAGTTTCCCGATGTCTTCGGTTATCATCCCCTCGCCCGACGAAGTCGGAGGGGATATGGTAACGCCGCTGTCCGTCCGTCCGTTCGTCCGTCTTTCCGAATTCCGGTCCGTAACACTGCCACTGTTTTCCGTTCGATAACTTTAGTAATGTTTGATGGATTTTCATGAGATTTGGTAGGAAGGAATATGATATGAAAATACAGGCCAAGTTCAATTTCGGTTTCCGTTCGTTAATTTCGGTAGTGTTCGACGAATTTTCATGAGATTTGGTCGTACTTGATATCGGGCTAGGTAGCCGGTCAAAGTTCGTAGCTCATTAATGACAAAATAGTTTTGAACTGGTTTCCGTTTGATAATTTTGATTTTCGAGTTGAGGCCGAAGGGCAAAGTTCGCATTTCATTTTGTACCCGTTGAGCATTGGCGTGCACAAGAATTTGTAATTGGTGTGCCAAGAAAATAATTCCCCCGACAATCACTCTAATTTCCCCCAACTGAATGCTCCCCCCGACTACCATACCATTATTTTTTTTTTGGGGGGGGGCATTCGGTGGGGCATGCCCCCCCCCCCTTGCGCACGCCAGTTGAGGAGATGCTACGCTTTATGCTGTCCTTATATAAACGTGTGCACAGCAAGCAAGCAAGCAAGCAAACAAACAAACCGAGGAAGAAAAAAACATGTAGGCCTGGGGCCTATTTAAAACCAGAACTCAATCCATTTAGTCTAAAGTCATAAGTAAATGAAGTGACAGAGGTTCCTGACCAGTTGAGAACAAAAAAAAAAAAAAAACATATCCATACAAAGAACGCGTTCAGATTCTTCATGACTACCGGTCATTTTGCAGCTTTTCAATTTACGATAGGGCCTATATCCCACATTTTCAAATACTGCCCTTTCCCTGATGGCGTTATCATAACATTATAAAGGAAATCAAAATAGAGTCGTTCTGCTGAGGTACCACACAATGTCTCGATTACTGCTAAAAGAAGGGAGAAATGGTCAATCAACAATGTAAGATTTCCAACTGTTTTGGGTTTAGGCCTAATATAGAGATTTATACGTTAGGGCGAATACAAACACTGGGCTTTATTTCGTCAAAATACAAATCTGAGTGAGTTACAGGGAACAAAATGTATGTTAGAGAGAATATTCAACAATGGGAGAAGACGGAAGATTCCCCCACTCATGCAGCAAACAGACTTAAGATGAATGACAATAAAAACAAAGAAAACAAAACGAAAAGAAAAGAAACGAGACTGTGACAGCCACACCCATGACAAATTGTCCAAGCGGACCACTGCCCATGTTTTTTTTTCAATTGAATTGAATTGTTTTATTTCAGTATCTTCCGTAGAATAATATTTTGACAAATGAAAAACATCATATTACAATATCATTATATAACATCAGTATATCAATTTTTTTTTTTATTAACGACATGGTGGATTTTGTAAAAGATGGTAGTGTAGTTATGTATGCAGATGATACTACTTTATATGTCTGTGGGTCTTCTTTTTTGGAAGTACAAAATACACTTCAAAATAATGTACTTGCTCTAGCCGATTGGATCAAGATTAATAAGCTACAGCTTAATATTAATAAAACTAAGTTTATGATAATAGGTAGTAATCAAAGACTTCGTATGTATAAGAATTTTGTAATAGCATCAAGTGTCTTGGGGTCATTTCTCTCATGACATGATCACAAAGATAGTTTATGTAAGAACATTTTTGCCGCTCTTGCCATGTTAAGAAGAATAAAACAATATGTTGATGCTTATACAATGAAATTGTTATTTACATGTTTAATACAGTCACAAATGGATTACTGCTGACATGTGAAATATGGGGGAACAGATTTTTAAGTTCAATTGAACGAAATACTAAGTTACAAAAAAGGGCTGCAAGACTGATTTTAAATTGTAATATGTACATTGTAATATGTATAGTATACATTGTATACACCCTCTAAAAAACCTTTTTAACAGATTGAAATGGATGCCTTTTAAAGAAAGAGATGAATATTTTAAGTGTATATTTCTTTTTAAATGTATTCATAAGTTATCGCCTGATTTTTACCGTAATATTTTGAAAGAGGTTTCTGAAATACACAATGCAAATACTCGTCAAAGTTCTGATCACATTCTTGCCATGAAAAAGTGTAATACTGAGTATGTTAAGAATTCTATAAGTTATAATGGAGCTTTTTTATGGAACAATTTACCACGTGAAATTAGACAAAAGAAATCAAACACTTTCAAACCAGCTTTAAAACAATATCTTTTAAATCGTGCCATGGAGTAATCCCTTTTTCCCTTTTAACCAGTAACATTGACTGAAAGTGACTGCAATAATTCTTCTATTACTTGTAATTCCATCATTTCTCATCTGTAAATTTGTGTTTACATTTTGGTTATATCATATCAATCGCCATTATTTTAATTGCATGGATTTTAATTTAGTAAGTTGTATATATTGTATCACTGTTATATTTTGTAAAATGTTCAGTATTGTGATTTTTAATTTCAGGGCCCCATGGGAGACCTATATCTATTGAATGGGCAACCCTGGTGAAATAAATAAATACAATAAAATAAAAAAAATAAATCTACAAATAATTGTTACTTAAACAAATTAACATTTAATATCATTTGATATACAATATTTAAGATGGAAAATACCGGAGGCCCCTATCATAAGACGAGCTTGATTGTAGATAGAGGCCTCCAAAAAAAATCTATATGGAGTAGATAAGAGTGCAGACAGTAGAGAAAATTAAGAAAAGGAAAGAAAGTGAAAACAAAAGCAAGAAGGAAAATAAAGTTAGAGACCAGACGCGTTAAGTAAGTACTACGCGCGTGGCACGTGCGTGCTGGAGAAAACATTTCGAAATTCATTTCATTTTTTTCATTTCATTTTATTCAACCATAAAAAGAACAACAATTTTACAATCAATAACAATATATTTAAATGAGAACATAATATGGTTTGGAACCCCTGAAAAAGCGGAAGCTCGTTAGAATGGGGTCCCATTATACAAATTAATGAAAATTGACATCAAATCAAATGTGTGGAGTTATACAGAAAATGATATACAGTAAATTTCTTACAGCGAATACAGTAAACATTAGAACACTTACACATACATACTCACACGCGCACACACACAATCCTGAGATAGATTATTACATTGGTAGCAAAGTATGATTGCTACTTAGTTTAACAATTGGGTCTGAATATAAAAGACACAAAATAATTACATACAAGTTATCACAAGGATTCTAATAGCAATTTCTTACAAAGTTTCTTAAATCTAGTTAATGTTGAGCTGCTCTTAATATATGTAGGTAAATTATTCCATTTTTAATGCCAATATGATATAAAGATTGCAAGGCAGATGTGGATCTTACGTTTGGACGATGAAAATGATGTTGTTGGCGGGTAAAATAT
Source organism: Eucidaris tribuloides (assembly GCA_001188425.1). Taxonomy (NCBI): domain Eukaryota; kingdom Metazoa; phylum Echinodermata; class Echinoidea; order Cidaroida; family Cidaridae; genus Eucidaris; species Eucidaris tribuloides. The sequence continues at coordinate 2,080 of JZLH01S0145232.1, read as the reverse complement.
GAATGTAGATTTGAATTAACTGTAATCATATTACAGTATTTTTCAGGCAGAGACTTCATCTGAACAGAATACATAAAAATCAAAGTATTTAAACTGATTAGCTCAAAAACAGGTAAAACTTCCATTTTTTTAAATAAAGGGATACTTGGAGAATGAATATGTGATTTTGTAATTATTCGCATTGCTTTCTTTTGAAAAATATACAGTTTCATGAGATGGGATTTATATGTGTTACCCGAAATGTAATTACAATAATTAAGATGGGGTAGGACAAGACTATTATAGATCATATATAAAACATTATCAGGTAATACATATTTTAATTTTGAGAGCAATCCTACATTTTTTTGCGAGAGATTTGCAAATTTCCTTTACATGAATGTTCCAACTTAGATATTCATTTATTGTAATACCCAAAAATTTTTACAGTTTGCAATTTAGATATTTCTGTACCATCAATTTGAACTTGTTCTAAATTTGTGGGTACCCTTCTTTTCCTTGTTCTGAAGATAATATAATTAG
>JZLH01S0145226.1:0-10581 GCA_001188425.1 Eucidaris tribuloides | reverse complement strand
CGTCACGACTATGGCAGCGAAAAGTACGCTGTATGGCATGGTATTATGCAGACAAATTTTATCAAGGAATTCCAACATGCAGTATGGTAAATCATGAAAGTTAAGTCTTTTGACCTTTATAGACAAGTGTACTACAGTGTTGTAACAATTCCAGAATCAAGTCCAAGTCCAGAAACGGTCTATTGTATCAGGATTCCCTTGTTCTAATTGCTCATTTTGAATGAGAGTTAATATGCAACATGGCTGTGTTCAGTAAGATGTGGTACCATAATATTGTGCCTTTAATAATGCAAGGAAGCAAAGTGAAACACAGATGAGGATCAAAACTCCATCCTCATCTGTTCAGACCCCAAATTGCTGAACGACCAGGTGACGAGTTAAGACGCAATATTTTAAGAGAGTCGTGACAGATTTGTATGGAGGGTACAATCAGGAAAGAAAGAAATGTTACAGAAAGACAAGTTGGGCACCTGGGTATATGAAATCGACTTGGTGAAAGCTCACCCTCTGACAGACATGAATGTAAAATGGCACTATAAATATTTGGTGTGAAATATGGCTGGAATTCCACTGCCCTTTCTGCATGAATATTATCACAGTTATGCAGTAAGTGTGACCTTCCTGAATGACTCCTCCCATTTTTTCATTTCTTTTTTGTAGTGTCTGAGCCTGATGATAGAAAAACATCCACATTGTTGATGTTAATGGGTGAGAGAAGACAGAGATTTCTCACATGCTGAATAAAACCCCATTGATACCATTAAAGACACTATATAACACTGTGGAAGACCCATCTAAAAAATTGTCGAACTTTGCTATCTGACATATCTGACAGTGTTTGAATGGACAAATAAACACCCTAGAACACAAAAGTGTGGACAGTTATGCTGTCACTAGTACAATATGTGCAGATACAAATTGGCACATTAATTTTATATCGGGCGATAGGAAATTCTGCAACACAGCAGTCTATGGAGAAAAGCTTGGAGTGCCGTCTCTCAATGATTTTCACTTTTGTTTTTAATGATTTGTTTTACACTGCAAATTTTTTCAGGGCTTCATTTTTAGACTGTATCAAAAGACACTAGTAGCATGGGGAATCATGCTAGCTCAGATTTTTAACTTGAAAACATTGTTATACAGTGCCTTTCAACACTGAGAATATCGTGGAAAGAACACATGATTGCGTTTTACAAAAACATTGAATATTGCGGTTTAATTATGTGATACGATACAGCGAAAATTTCATGTTTAAGTATTTGCCGTTTACTGGTACTTAAGAATCGTTTGTAAGTTAAAGGCATTGTTTAACCATTTTTTCCATCCTATTCAACAATAGCTGAACTATGATACGCATGATTATTCTTTTTTCATGCTATTGTAGTGTTCTCTGATAAAAGTCTAAAAAACCAAAGCTTAAAAAATACTTTAATCATTTAGTGCTTTAGAAAAGCTGAAAATCTAAGAGCTGATCAGTAATGACTGTTACAATTTCCCAATGGCACTGCAATCTACTGGATATTTATTGTGATAGTATCCAAAACATACATGTATCTTGGTAGTCACAGCCATAAGTTACCGATACTTTAGTATTCTAGGGTGTTTGTCTATCCATACACTTTCATGTAGCTCAAATAATAAAGCTTAAAATTTACTTTTAAAGGCCACTATATAACAATGTTTCCAACTATGTGTAAAAAAATTGACTGCTACCGCATGATTCCACATGCTTAGTAGTGTCTTTGATAGCCGTCTACCGAATGAAGCCTGAAAAAATTACAGTTCAAAATTATCATTAAGTGGCTTTAAAAGAGTAAAGCTCATTGAGAGGACCACAGTTTTGTCCCCAGTAGTACTGCTTTGTTGTAGATTTGCCTATCGTCCGACGAATACATTCATGCTGCCAATTTATTATTTGTGACATATTTACCCCATTGATAGCAAACTGTCTGAACTTTTTGTGTTTCTAGTGCATTTATTGTCTATTCAAACACTGGTTCAAATATGTCACATTAATCAAAATTTGACAATTTTTGTTTAAACGGGTCTTCCAGCAATGTTATAAAGTGGTCTTTAAGTGACCCCCCCCCCCCAAAAAAAAAACAAGAGAAATGAATAATAATAACATACATAATAATGAATACTAAGTAATTAATTACATAGCACTAATAAATCACTGATAAGGCGAGTGAATAATAATAAATAATAATCCCTGACTAATAATAATAATAATCAAGTAAATGAGAAAAATGAATTTTAAAAATAGAAAATTAAAACATAAAAAATAAGAAAAATTAAAAAAGTGATAAAGTTATATTATACATGCATGAAGAACTGCTCTCAAATCTTTTTAGTGTGAACTCTTAACTAGTCGGCAGGAGGATCTCTAAACCCATACTTTCGACATATCTAGTGTATTATTTAGAAGTGTCCACAATCATTGCTGATCGGATGTGCTCGGTTCACGCAATAGTGTAAGAGATTAAATAGAGAACAGCATCAGATATTTAGTTTCAATGGATTTTCACTACCCTGAAGACATGAGAAGCCTTAACGAATTTTATTAATTCAATTTTCTTGTACTTTTCCTTTAACAAGATTAGCAACCACTCCCTTCTGAAGGAGTGCAACCCATAACTTTTTAAAATCCATAAAGCCCAGAGAAACTTTGTCTGGTATGAGTGATTGCTTATCAAGCTGTATAAACAGTGTTTACGTTATTACAGCAATAACATTTTTACGGTGGTTCATTCATATAAATCACGACTCAGTACACGGTTCCTGATTGTGAAGGAAGTGATAAAATACAATTCAAATACAAGTTTGATCAACTAGCAGTGGACTAGTCCACCATTTTGTTTGAACAAGAATTTATCAGTTATAAACATACTGAGTCAACCAAAATGATGTAAGTACATGTATCCCACAAACATGTATTTCTTTTTCTTTTATTAAGGGGGGGGGGGTGTTGCATGTTTTGATTTACTACCAGTTTAATTTCCTCGTAAACTTGCCATGCTCATATTACAAGAATGTCATGGTTGATAGTAGGGTCAGATGACACGTTGTAAAACTATTCGTCTTTTTCTTTTATTTCAATGAATTCATGTCATGGGCATGTAGACCTACAAGCTTGATGAATCTGTCAGATTTGATATTGCGAAAGCTAAATTACAATGTATCAATTTAAGGAAAATACACTACAGTCTGAGGGTAAAATATTTTGAATGAACATCAGAGGAACAGATCAGTGAAAGTTTGAGCAAAATCAACGAGTAGGAACAGAGATATGAATCTAAATTTACATTCTTAAAGATTGATTTCAGGATTTGCAAGTCCATCACTTCCCTTCATTATCAATACCAAACAGTAGTTTAGTACTTACAAATGGCATGTTGAAAGTTTGAGATCCATATGTCACAAATTTGTTGTTTTATGAGAAAAACCTAATAACGATATGCTACCAGAATATTGTTCTTTATGCGAGTTTAAATTTTGCTCAAATTGCGTATCACGGTTCACATGACCAGCAGAGCACACTGATTGGTTAAACGGCTGAACTCCGCGCGACCTTCGGCTAACGGCTGATCGGACAATTTTGTAACTAAACGGAATGGTCCATGCATGTTAAATGTCCAGATTTTCACTAAAACTACGTATTCTACCCAAAGGTTCTATGACAGGTGTTTATAAATACTAATCTTCACATTGTGGATGATTGGAGCTGATTCAATTCATTTCGCCGTTTTCTGGCGTGCAAATTCCGCACTCTGTCTTTGAAGCTCATTACAAAATGGGCAAAGTAAGTACAGTACAGGAGACAGTGATTTAATACTCTACACATTATGCACAAAAATTACATGGATCATTATTATTTCTATACGTATTTGCTTTTCTTCTTCTTAACTTGAGTGCACACTGCCATGGATCATTAAATTTTAACATTTTCTGCACCAAGATTTTCTTACTCCACATTCCACCACAAAATGCCACGGACCATTAAAGTTGAACATTTTCTGCATTAAAAATGAAGTTTTGACCACATTTACAAACCACAGGGTGATGTACAACGAAACATGTCAGCCAAAATTGTGGCCGACATTAACATTGTCACGCATCAACGTCATAGACAAGCGACCCACACAGTTCCTCCATCAAGAAGGACAAGTCAAGATTAGATACCACCAGGCTTGTTACCCCCTCCCAGCATCCCCTGTGTGATACTTCTCTAGCAATAACATCCCATTGACAAGGCAAACCTATCTGGCTATCAGACCTCATTCGCTCAGATTTTGATTTAAATATTATTCATTAGCAAGCGATGGCGTCCTTCTTGTAATGATATGGAAAAAAAAATCAGAATATTAAAAGCCATCTGTAATTGTAACTTCGATTCTTGCTACATGTACATGTTATGTACGTGTCATTTCCTACAGATCTTGGCAAATTACATCACAGTTTACACTCTTGGTTTTGGGGCAAAATTTTGCATATACTCTACCAACACTTGAAAATCCAAAACATACTGACCCTCCTTTAAAATTGGGTTAGGATTTGCAAGTCCATTTTTTTTCCCTTCTTATCAATACCAAACGTTAGTTTAGTACTACAAATGTCTGCTGTTGAAAATCTTTGCAGATCCATACGTCGATGAATTGTTGGTTTTATGAGAAAAACTATAACGACATGTTACGCAGAATGTTGTTCTTTCTGTAGTTTCAATTTTGCTCAAAATCCGCGAATCGCCGTTACTGTGACCGTAGCAAGACGAGCAGACGCTCTGATTGCTCAATCGGGCTTCCCCTGCGCGACTTTTGGCTAACGCTGATCCGACCATTTTGGTACGCACGTGCAGTTTGACGTCTGCGCGATTTTTAAAATTTGCTCCTGACCAAATGGGCAAAAAGGATGAAGTTTAACCGTCCAGAATTTTTAAACAAAACTAAATATTTTACCCTAAGTCTCTATGAGAGGTGCTTTATTTATATTAATCTTCATCATTGGATATGAATTTCAGCTGATTTGCTCATACAGATGTTTTTTGACGTGCAAAAGAATAACCCTATCTTTTTGAATGTTTGAAATACGTGTAACTTTCCGCCCACCAATTCCTGCACAAAAGCTTTTATTTCCCAGCAGTTTGCTGAAGTAAAATGATGATGTAACATTTACATTTAACATTGAATTGTATTTTCCTCATAATCAACTATGTGTATTGCATTAAGAAGCTTGCCACATCTTGCTAAAACAAAGGCACTTGAAGCCAATGATTTCATTTCTGTATACTTATGTGATCCCAAATTTTGGATTAATGATTGCTAGATATGACATAGTCCATGGCATGAACCATTCAATTAAGTCATCAGCAATCCTCCTATCAACAAAAAAGGTCAAATTTATCAAATTATACCATTTATGTGTCATATTAGGTAAGCTATAGTTGTTATTATTTTTGCAGTTTTTGTATAAATCAGATTTATAATGTACAGTGCACTAGAATAGGGGTCTATGAAGCAGACTAATTCCAAACCAGCATCATACTTGTACTGTACAAAGCCCTAGGGTTTCAACGATTATCAAAACATAAAATATTATTCTGACCAGGTAAACCAAACATTTACAGTTCTTGGCCACCAATCTGTATCTGCACTGGGATATACATCCTCCCTACCCCCCCCCCCCCATTTGTATTTCTTTAAAGGCATTGGTTAACATTGTGGAAGCCCCATTTTAAAAAAAACTGTAAAAACTTTATGATCTGACCTAGTGATGTGTTTGAATGGGCAAATCAACAACCGAGATCACAAAACATGAGACGATGATGCAGTCATTAGCAAAATATGTACAGATAATCAGCACACAGATTATTGTCCTAGGGGCATAAATTCTATAACACAGCAGTCTATTGGGAAAACTGGAATGGTCATTTATTAATTTTCATTTTTTTTAAAGCACTTTAATGATTGTTTTGAACTGCGATTTTTTTTCAGGGCATAATTTTTAGACTTTACCAGAATATGTGGAGGATCATGTAACTCAGATTTTTAAAACTGGAAACACTGTTGAACAATGCCTTTAAGTTCATCTTTTTTTCTGGCCACTTCTGCTTCTGATGCTGTACAGAAACGACAGAAACAGCGTGTTTTATTTGGCTTTCATGACTTGATTGGCTAACTGGTGGGACCACACAAAGTGCACGGTCTAAAAGAGGAGGGAGGACTCGGTGGCGCAGGAGGCGCATTATTTGACGGAATTGGTACAGGCACCAAAAAAGAAAATACTGATTGTCCAAAATCAAGATTGACAGACCCTTCTACGCTGTAGGTAGCCCTAAACGTTGATGACGATTATTTGGGAAAACTTTGGTGGAATAACACACAGTAGGGTCCAAGGGTTAGCAACCATTTTGGTATTACCCCCTCCCCTCTCCCTCCCACAAATGGCTTACAGAAGGCATCTAATCATGCTGGTTAATAAATATTTTAATCGTTTCAGTCACATGTTGAATGTTCACAGTACTGAATTTTTAATGGTTGCCAACTCATTTATCTGAGGTACAGGGTAATGACAATTTAGAAATAAATTAAATAAATTGATTGAAAACCTGGATAGCAAACTAAAGCTGACCCTCAGCATAGCATCCAGGGGCCTGCCATTGTGGCAGGAAATATCGACTGTAAATTATCACATGATACGCACACTCAGTCGCCCTTTCAATATTTGAGAACGTAATTAATTCTACCCCTAATCCGTGTAACTATCAATACCTCCAATTGCCTTACGGTCAATAGAGATTTAGGTAATGAGTATGGATTTGTGGATAAACCGTTATTCATGGACTGGCGGTAATTGCTTCTAATTTTATTCATCTTTATTGTGAGGGTACATAATGGTGACATGCTAATTTCAACCAATAGTTATGTTCTGAATGAAAGGAAAACTTTTTTTTAGAGGACTATAAGAGTACTCCTCTTTAACCACATTCTATTGTTAAGGGTTTTTCCCCCTCCTTTCATTAAATGGTGACCTTCTATTTCAGGTTACAGGAGTCCCCTCCCCTTACAAGCACACATGAGAAAAAGGTTGTACCACTTTCTTTATTAGGGGGGATTTTTCATCATCCTTTGGAGAATCCAGGAAATATACAAATGCAACTTCGTGAATTTAAAAATTCAAGAAGATTTATGAACACCTTTAAAATTAACAAAGGAAAATTTCACATACTATGAAATATCAAGAATATATTTTGGTTGTTCTTTTGTTAAAACATTACTAGTAAATAATTATCTATAGTAACTATTGCTGTGTGTTATTTTTGTTCTAAATATTATGATCAATTTAGTGCATTTTCTTTAAAAAGTCTTCACCATGTTATGAATATCTCTCATATCATTATGTGAAGTTGGGGCAAAGTTGGGCTTTATGCCTACATGTATATGTCTGAAGTTGCTGCAATGATTACACGATAAAGTCTAGTGATAAACATCAATGTTTTCAATAAAGGTTTTTTCCAACAGTATTTTCTCTTTATCTCAAAAGTCATATGCTACAAAAATAATCATAACGTTTAATTGAAACATGTATGGTTTGTACGCATTATACTTTCATGTAGTAGAAAAGGGAACCTCCTCATGCAGATTTTCATGTACATCTACAGGTTAATATCATATTTTTTGAAAATACACATATGAAGTTTCAACATGTTAAAGTCACAATTATCACTGATTTTGCTCAGCCTAAATTCACCCTTCAACCCCAGAAGTAAACACATTTCTATTCTTCTGCGTGTCCTTGCATCTCATTATCTAATATTTTGGAAATTTGATAGCTTATTTCTACTCCTACTAGTTTGATTTCTTTCCCAATTCTCGTCAACACTTTAGCCTCCTTAAATGAACTTTCCTAACAATCTAGGTCACCTGATTTACCAGTATTACTACTGTACATGTATGTAAACATTTATCAACAAATGTCTGAAGCTTCGAGCAATTCAAATAGAGGGTGTTGAACTACTGTGTACCCATTCAGTTGTATGCATTGTTTTTGTGATAGTTTGTCAGTCAAATGTGGTAACTCACAGGACTTACAGAATAACACCTAGCCTCAGAGGAGTGTGTTAAAAGTAACCTCAGTTATGCAGCATGCTTCAGAGTCACACTCCAGGTTTTTTGGAACAATTTATAATTAAAGGGCTGTGACATGATTGGAGGAAAAAAAAATGCCTCTCGAAAGAAAAATGTCGATGAAAGAATATATTCAATGGATACACCAGGCTGAGAATGCTACATGTTATAGATCTCCTGTGCTCGAAATTTATCTTGAATTTTTCATTTATGTTGAATCAAGCATAACATCACTAGCATTTTTGTTTCTCTCGAGGCTCGATAGAAATTAGACGCCCATAGACTGCCACACAACAATTTGTCCGCTCACAAGGCATCTCTGAAATATTCTTAGAAAACTCAACTGTTTACTACCAAAATTTTCACTGATAGAATCCTCGCAAAGTTTACTTTATGCTACAGTAGATAGAAATAGTTTTACCCCAAGTTTGAGGATACCCCCAATCATGCATTTCCCTTAACATGTTCGTCCAGGCATGGACTGTAGGAATTAGGCTCAGATACAAATTCAAATTCAATAAATAAAAGTTCTGAAATATTCCAGTGATTTGTATTTTTTTATGGATATACCCTATACTCTATCAAGACAAGAACTTAATCAAATGATGTTTCTAATTTCAGATTCTAAATTACAAAATCACAAGAGTGACTTGTAAAGAGTACATATTTGTATGATGTTCACAATATTTTTCTTTACACCTTACAGCAGTAAATATAATAAACCCTTTAAATTAACTTTACCATAATGCTAAATATTGCCTACACCTCACCTCATGAAAAATGCATTTAACCGGATTATCGCCTATCTATTTCTTTATAAATGTGTCATGTTCTTCCTGTTAATTATAGTTAACTGCGAATATGAGTACCTACATCAATTGATAGGTGGATGTTAGCACATTATAAATTCGATCATTATTATTAATATTCTTATTCTATTAATTGATTATTATTATTGATTATTTATATATTAGTAGTAGGTTAAGTAGTATATTAATATTATGATATTATATCATAATTATTATTAGTAGTAGTTATTATAGTAGTAGTATTATATTAATATTATATAGTAGTAGTATCGTAGTATTATTAATATTATAATTAGTAGCTAGTATGTTGTTGTTGTTGTTGTTGTTGTTTTTGTTCGTTGTTGTTTAGTTGTTGTTATTATTATTACAATACTCTCTCATAAATATTTTCAACTTGTATTTAACGAAAATTAGTAAGTAGATATTCTTCAAAAATATCATAAGTATGTTATATTACCTACACAAGTCAACTGTCATTGAAAATTTTGTACTCGTTGTGAATACAGAACACAGCCACATAGCCCAAGAGCATTTATGTCTATCTTTTTTGCGCCCAAGTGAAAGACATTTCCCTGTTTTAGCGTCTGCTGTATTTTTTATTTGCGGGTGTTTTTCTTTCTTTTTTTATTCTTCATTTTATTAAACACAATGAAATAATCTTGATATCATAAAAATGACCAAAAATACATTTATGTCAAGTTGTTTCTTCCTGGAAAACATTCAGTTCATCCGATAGACAAAGACCAATAATCGGCTTCATCTCGAACTGAAGAAAAACGGCAGAACCTTGGTTTTGCCAACGAAATACCTACAGCTGTCACAGGAAAGAGACAAGGCGAACAAGAACCACGCAAGTACAGAACTTCTGGCATACCACGCGACAATAAATGCTATATTTCTTCTTTTTTCTTTGATACGCCGTCACAAAAACACAGGTTGTAACTTGGTCCCTGTATCTGGAGGCAGGTATGCCGGTCCATTGTACGCCATTTCACGACATGCCGTTCAGATTGTCACGCAAGCGGGCAGTAGGGCGAATTTAACCGAAGAAAATAACATGAGACACTAAACTGTTTTTAAAAGGCATCAAATCTCAGACAGACTACAGTATGCATAGAAAGATGCTGAAGAATAATTGTCGACAGCATGCAATATAGCGGATATATAAAGGGTAATTGATGGTTCACTCCTTGAAACCAATGATTATTGTCCTCTTCAGTTTAAAGGCAGTGGATCTCATTTGCAAACATCCCTGCAGACCAGGAAAAGATAACCCATGCCCTTAGGCTATTGATGAAAGGCATGCCTGTGAAATTTGGGGGTCAGTTATTAACTAGAATTTGAAAAAAAATTGAAAGTAAAACAATAGCCGTTTAGTGTACGTTCTATGGTAGGAATTCTTTTCTCGCAAGAAAAAAATTCAAATCAGAGTCTAACGGTCACTATAATTCCACTAAAACTGAGTTTCTAGCTCCTATATTTTGCTAAAGGTTCCCAGATGACATTTTCTTCTGAATGTCATTGTATTTACACAATGTTGATTTTTAGGCATGCAAAAGATATCCAATGCCTTTAAATTGTGCCACTTCTCTATTTATTCCAAGTTTGAACTGTATACATGCATTATCAACATAATGGAAAATCCGTAA